>JXWZ01011722.1:0-14317 GCA_000956215.1 Anopheles farauti No. 4
GAATTTGCATTAGTAGCGTCTAATTAGAAGACGATTTCAAATGCTCGTATTCATAATAAATTCAAAATAATCGTGATTACAACTAAATTGTAGTCGTGCGATAACAATCTAAAACTATCTGAAGTATTTTGAGTGCACGCTTGTTTTATCTTTACCACTTTTGATTCCCATTTTTAAAAGTATGGTGCCTCATATACCAGTATGATAAGTATGATGCGTCTTCAAAAGTATAGTGCCTATGGTGCCAAATATGTGCTCTTTACATAAACATATGGACACCATCCAAGGTTGGAAATCATCTCTTAGGATCCTAGCAAACAAATCCAATACGGCAACTAAAAACTAGTAACTGTCAACAATTGTTACACATACAATTGAGGCTTACAGTTCCGTAAAAGCATGCCTAACGCACACTTTGTTTAATGCAGCTCTGTTGGTAGATTAGTAAATACAACACCTACACCAAAAATGATTTTTTTATGATAAAACTGTCCACAATATTCCACTTTCGACCGCAACAAACATTTGTATTTGGTACTTAACTTATCTAAACATTTCAGTACAATAAACATTGCAAATTAAAGTTTACGGTTATCGAACGGTTGTTTGCATATGTGATCATTTGGCCGGTGTCGGTCAGCTTCACGAGGGTGGCATTTTCTCCAGATTTTCAAATGTGTTGTTTATGTTCGTAACCAATTATCGAGTCTTTCTTAATTTGTTTATCTGAAATCCCCACCACTGTGCGACTCGTGTATGATTAAGTGTCATGTGTACATATCAGCGTCTGAGAAGAAGAACCAGTTTTAATGCTAAAAATTACAGATTTACCCACTTGGTCGTCTGTCGTATAAATATGGTAGTAAGCTAATGATAAGTATAGCATTCGCGTCTTTTCCTTCACACGTGAAACAATGAAGAGCTTTGTGAGTATAAAATTATATTTTATTGCCTTGTCGTTTAGGTATTTGAGTAACAGTTGGTATGTTTTTCAATCCCAATTTAGACGATCCTGTTACTTTGTGCAGCCATTGTTTTGGTGGCCGCTGAAGACAAGAAAGGGCCTACGACGCATCAACACGAAACCCATGGCCAGCAGCAACAGCTGAAGCAACAACATCCCCAGGAACTGCACCATCAAGCGCCAGCCTCACAGCAGCATCAGTTGAAGCAACAGCAGTCGCACGATCAGCACCACCAAGCTCCAGCTTCGCAGCAGCATCAACTGAAGCAACAGCCGCAGCAGCCAGCTCACAAACATAAGCGTGATACTGCTCATTCGACTACTGCTGCCCCCAAAACTGTGACCGTTGATCCGAAACAGCCGTCGATTCTTCCCGCCATCATTGGTCAGGCACCGAAGAACAAGCGTGACACCGTAGCTGCACCAACGACCGCTGCTGCCCGTCCCGCGACCAACGCACCACCCAAGGCACCAGTCAGTAATTCCGGTTCCAACACTCAGCAGAGGAAATCGCAAAATGCACCGCGTCCAGCTGCTGCCAAGCAAAACCGTGACCAGGCTTCCAAGACTCCTGCTGCCGTTGACAAGGCACCAGCTCCCGTGAGCCAGCAAACTCCTTCTCCGACGACCGCTAACCCGGCGAAGAAGGTTTAAGCCGGCAGCAGTTTAATGAACAGAAGATACCTTTGCATCGATAATTGATAACATAAGTGTTTTTTCATACACTGATGATTTTAAAATAAAGGGAAGCATACGTTGCGAAAACGCATATTTGGTAGTTCAATGATTTTCAATGCATTTATATTCAAGTATCACTTGACATGAACATATACCTTCAACCAACTGCTAACCAATTTATAACCATAAATTTTATTTGCTAGATTCTTGAGAAAAATATTTATTTTTGTGTAACATTTATTAGTTGAATGACTTTTGGTAGCTCTTGCGATTTTTTTTTGCTCTGTACGAACCATAAGAAATATTTATGGGTTTAATGAACTTTTAAAAGCTCTATGACCAGGCAGTCAACATTTGGCATAGAACACTTTTAGGTTAATCTATATACTGGTAGCATTTAAAAATAAATTTGCTTGTATTTTTATCTTTCAAACGGACTGGTACTACTATCAGCAAAAATAAGTTAATATCTGTATTCCTGTAATCATGAGTCAGAATATTGTATACGTTTTTTTGTTGGTGCAGTCAGTGTTTAGAGTTTTATTAGTCCCACAGGCCTAGATGCCTTAACGATGTAAGATTTATAATAAACAACAACAAAATTTAAAATTTATAATAAATTAAATTTATGGGAAAACTCTGGACAATAGTTTGATAGACGACCTCGTGAAAAGAATACACCAACATGATATGAGCCAAATAAGTGTATGTATAATAATATGAGATATCCTTGAGTCTTATTTCGTTTAAATTGCATTCGTAGAGGTTCTGCTAAATGTTAAAGTAAGGAAAAGATGTTTTGGGAACATTAACAGTAATCGTATGCTGCATATCGAAAATCCATATAAAAACGTTAAATATTTCATGGTCATAAATGGTCATGGTCTAGTAATCCTGACCCGGAATAATCCAATGCAATTTATTATTTCAACAGAAGAGTATTACATACTTTATTCATCGCAAAGTCAAGGCATCAAATATTGAAGGTCACCTACGAAAAACCAATATTAAACTATTATATTTGGACTCTCCGTTGATTTGAAATATACAATAGCTCTGTGTACGCTAACTTGATGTAAAATCAAAAGCGTAAAATAACGTAAAAACAAAAATTAATCTGCAATCATTAAGTATACACTGTAATAATATTGTAGTTTTTGAAATTTCTTAAACACTCTTAAAGATTGATTAGCGTTGGAAATTTCAATGTTTCGTGCACAATATGTTGACTATTCGTAATGTTACAAGTAACAGTTTTACCAGTTTGTTATTAATGTTAGTTTTTCAAACATGCATTAATGAAGCATTTATTTTCTCCTTAATTGATCATATGATTGTTAAATAATGTTAAATAATGGTTGTTAAATAATTGATATAACTGGCCAGAAATGTACTGACCATGAGCCATGTAAATATCCGTGTTAATGTATTGACCGTGAGCGGTTGCTATGATCCATATATAAAATATTTAATATGGTACATTATTCCTTCAATGTGTAGAACAAATATTTTACGAGTTAATTTTGAAAAATGTCCATATTTCCAATCAAAACAGGTTCAACCAAATTATATTCAAATAAAAAAAAATCCGCTTGAGCTATCAATTACACATTTGGACATTTCCAACTTACAAAGTCATGGCTGGTAGCTAAACGAAAGCATGATGAGTGTAGCAACGATATTATTGCAACAATATTTTTGTTTTTGTAACCCAATTTTATCACAATTTCAAGGCGGGAAAAAACACTAAATCGACTACGAATGCGAAAATTAGTGGGGTGAAATAATAATGTCGTAATTCCCGCATCAGGTTTTCCGCTGGAATTGCAAACTATTACATAAGAATAAAAATGTGTCAAAATGTTACAACGAAGATAAAAAATCACACAATTTGAATCAAACACCCGTGGGTATTATGACCTCCGAGTGAGGAGTCAACAAACAATCGGGACAAGGAGTAGTTTCGACTTACTCATCGATTACCACCGGGCAAGGAAGTGATAATCGGCCGTGTTTTACTCTTTCACTTATCTGCCTCGAGGCGCGTCGCAAGAAGATGAGATGGTCGTCGGCGTGGCAGCGTCCGATGTTAGATGCGAATTAGTTGAGTACATATCAATTCAGGGTAATTCTTCTACTTCTGCTGCTGTGAAGCTGTCATCCTTGCCGTAGAGCAGAGGTGCGAATGGCGTGCTGGCAAACGAATGATTTAAAAATTCACGTTGCATATATAAAAGCGAACATTTGCTCACAACCCACCATCACTTGCAATCGTGTCTGTATACTAGAAACTTTACTTTAAAAAATGATCAAATTTGTACGTTTCATTCGCCTAGTCAACACTTAAAAGATTTCATTAAATTTGTTTTTATTTAAATTTTAGATTTGCGTTTTCGCATTGCTAGCCGTGAGTTGCCTCGCGCTACCGGTAGAGGACCTTACCTCAAAACTGCCCCGACCTTCCCCAATCAATCCAGAAGTTACCAGTGATCCAAAGCCAACCGATGGAAAAGAAGTTTCACCAATTGCTACCACCGCTACCAGCACTGAAAGCCACATCCAAAAGGTGCCAGCCTCTGGAGTAAAGCTCAGTGTAGAAGTGGCGAAGAACGAACAAACTTTAGCGTCCAGCTCAACTACACCGGAACCGGCAAAGGACCATCCAAAGCGCTCCGTAGAATCCGATTCTGAAGCTTCCTCCACCAAAGCGAAGCCACCCGCATTTCGACGCAATCAGCCGTCAACGACGACGGAACAGCCTAGCAGCACTACAGCAAGCAGCACCACTTCCAGCCCCGTCTCAGTAAAAACACCGATCGGTACGACTCGGAGTAAGCGCGAGGTGGATATCACTGCTGCAACTGCCAGCAGTGCAGCCACGGTAGCAACAAAACGCACAACTACTATCGCTCCAGCAACAGGCAGTGACGACAAAGACGGACCTCACTTTGTGCGACCTGTGCCAGTGGACCAAATATTGAAGAATCTTAATCAACCGGATAGCTCCCATAAAACGGAAAGCTCCAAGCTAGCAAAGGAATCCAAGGAACAAGTGGAAGATGCTGAAGGGAAGGAAGAAGAAAGTCTAAAGAAGGAACAACCAGAGCAAAAGGTACATCAGCAGACACATCCCGTCATTCGACAGCAAGGTGCTTAAAAACCTGTTATAGTTTTAATTTAAAAAATGTATGATTCTGTAAAATATTTTGAAAAAAGGTAATAAATGCACATTATTCTACAGAGAGAGATTAAACTCATTTGGCACACTATAATAAACACCTTTAAATAGGCTTGGTATAAAAGGATTTGATTTTAATGGATTCGCATCTAAAATACCAGCTCAAAGCCACGCTTTAGCCACAGTTAGGAAGATGTTTCAACGCACATGAAACATATTTCGTGTTTTGTCGTGCAGTGTTTCGTTCACTTTCTTTCACATACAAAAATCAACACTAGTATTATTCTTAGGTTTTACAATTTGTTTGCTAATCATTGATTTCATTTTTAATCATGTTTTCGTTTCCCATTTCATATGTACTAATAATAATATCCCTTTTCTTTTCACGCACAAGCTTATCGGTTTGAAGGAGTTTAAAGATTGTGTTTTGTTATTTTTGCTCATGAGTGAAGTATTATCATAAAGTATTCAATATGCATGACATGTCTTTAATGTAGGTGTATATATATATAATTGTATATATATTTTTTTCCATGAATATTTGAATGTATGTGTGGTATGAATGACGATGGCTCCTTTCCTCTCGGGTTTAAGATCGTACGTTTCGGGAGTGCTGCACGCCTTTTAAAAATATAAGAATATATGCATGTATATATGTATATGTTATGGTCTCACACGTTCCGTCGTACGATTTTGTTTTGATTCAATTCAGCACATTTACGACGTCGCATCTCGTTTGCCTCTTTCGTCTCTGGTTTTGTATTACAATGAACTGCAGCGCTACCGCCGCAAATAGGGTCATCCTACACATCAATAGGATTAATTTTTTTACTCATTTTGATTAATGATGTACAATTTTGCATTCCGTGGTATTTTCGTTATCTTTTGATTTCGGCACTACTGCACTGGTTCTCAATGAATTACCGTTGTCAAAAAAACACAAATGTGTATAATTTGTAGATTATGCATTTGTGTAGAGATACGGTAGTAGACAATAGTTTGTGTATTTTCATTGTTATTTTTGTTTTGTTTACCGATTGCGTCATATTTGAATAGATAGTCAATAGAGTAGTCAATATTAAACATATTAACACACACCATATAAATCACTAGCAGATTGCTACTATGACTGAATGCTCACCATTCCATATCTTTATCACGGTTGTTTTGTAATAAAAATTGAAACTGACGGCTCGTGAGTAGAGTACTTTACCCTACTTACTCGTTCACGCACCCTATTGCTGGCGTGCTGGTGTTACATAAAACCTAGTCCTAGATCCTACGATAAAATGGAAGTATAACGAGATTTACGATTCGAACTAAAATACTAAAATAAAATCCACAGGATCTACACGATCCCATTTTCGTGACACGCATTTTTTCCCTGCTCCCGAACGTTTGCACACTGTTTTATTTTACGAATACGTTAAAACCTAATGATAATAATATAACCATTTACGACTAGCATTTTGCAGTGTACGTGCTCAGTGGCATAGCTAATGCATACAAGGGAGAGCAGCTGGATTTATAGTTATTTGACCGTATTTTTTATCGACTTCACACGAGCTGCTACTAAGCCTAGCGATATACTAATCTGACCAGAATATCGCGAATGAAGAAAACATACACTTTACAGCTCGCCTTGTTTCGCGGTTGCCTCATGCAGTAAAAAGCGTGTAGAGCTATATTATATCTACGCCTGGATCATCCCTGCTATAAAGTGTTACATAAAATAAATTACTCATCAAATAAAACTAGATTGAAAGCATTCGCTATTACATTGATCATAAAATGCATACACAAAAATTAGCATTTTCAAGCAAACTATCGATATATGCAAACGAATATAAAAAGTCTTAAGCTCTTTGGCTTAACAATGCTTGCCATAAAATATTCGCCTGGTTCTCGTCTCTTCACGTATCGGTGAACCGATCGCAGCACTCGTCTGATTAGTTTCTGATTAGTAAATAATTTCGGCGACTATATAGCAAAACGATGAGCAAATAGTCTTTCTTTGTTCAACTTAAGATTTGCCAATGCGACGCATTATCCGTTCTTTATGATATATCTTCTTTTTTTTTTTGGTATATATACCAAGCACATCACGCGGCTTGGTAGCGTCACACTGTAATACGATACATACGATGTTGTTCACAGTTGCAGAGTGGTTTCTATTAGAAACTAAAATCTTCAACACTAATTATCAAATGGTCCTCCTGCATAAAACATTCATTCATCTGTTTGCGCCTCGCATGTGGCATTTTTCTTCACTTTTTTTTAGAAACTTAAACGTTTTACAGTCTTCTACGGTCTCGCTGGGCTTCAAGCCGAGCTGTAGTGCATGTGTGATGTGTATTTGTGTAAGTTTGCCAGATTTCTGATTACCTCTAACAATTCATTAAAATTTATTACACACGCATCGATATAGCATGTAGCCTTCCTCTCCGACCTTCACGCGAAAAGCTGTTGTCATTAGCTTTATCCGGCCATTTTTTGCAATTAAAAGTACAAATTTATTAAAACTGTTATCCATACATAAATCCCTGCTTTTCCCATTTTCACAATACACAACATAAACTACTACTGGACTTTCATTAAGCGAAGGGACGATACACAACCTCGGCTTGGTTAAAACGTAAAGCTACACCCTTCCCTACTGCATTGTTACATATATTTCTGAAAGTAACAAACTGAGAAGGAAGGGAAGGAAGTACAGGCATTGCGTTAATCAAAAGCGTGCCATTTTGTTAAATTATTCGCAATTTTTGGCCATTTTATTGAGCATTATATTATGAATGTGGGATATAGTGTCGACACGCAGTAGCTGTTACAATCCCTTCATTTACCACTTTTCGCCTGTTTGTAAACAGGGTTTTATCGTTTCCCCCTTTTCCCCTAGCGTGCTCTTTCTTTAATGTTCAACCCACTGTACTGGCTGTATGAATATTCGTTGAATTGTTCCTCACCGGGATGGATGTATTTGCTTTCATGTAATTCAAATTCCAAACTTTTGATGGAACTGTTAACTGTATGATTTTTATCTGTTTCAAACGTTTTGGTTGGTTTCAATGTCTTTGAATCAATCATACGCACACACAAATGCATAAGGTATTAATATAATGAGGACAATGTACATCTCAGTTCTAGTTAAAGCCTACATCCTTCCTATGTGGGGTGGAAAACCGCAAATGTTGCGTTGCTTCTCATTCCACAAAATATTGTATCCGTATGCAGACAACCGATCAAAAGCTGGTTAATGTTCAACTAAAACTTGCATAACGAAGTGTTTTGCTAAATATATTGTTGTGTATCAAAATATTGGCTACATTTTATAGCAACTCAAATGTGTGAATGCGTTACTAACCCGGGCAGTGGTGGCTACCCAAAAATATCAAAATCGATTGTCTCAATGCTCTTCAATGTAGCCGAGCAATAAAGAAGGAACTAAGAGTAATCAAATTTTGTATACAGTGGCATATAATGAACGTTAAAAGAGGCGTCTCAAACGTATCATATCGCAATTACAAATCACCTACTAAAATTGCTCATCGAAATCAACCAACTTGACTTGAAATTACCTGTGCAGTGCGTTCGAAATCTGCTTCAGCGATTGACCGACCTCTTGGACGAGCTTTTCGTTGTCTTGGACGTTTTTGTTGCCGGCGGAGCGCAGCGACCGCGCCTGGTTCTCGACTCTCGTGACTAGCTCCCGAAAGTGAAATTTAGCATGCGGTGGAAGGCTTTCATTGTCGGCGAACGTGACGCAGCAGGACTGCAGCGAATACAATCGATCGCTCAACGCAAGCCATTGCGTGGCCGAAATGTTCCCAACCGGCACTTTCAATCCAGTTTGTAGCGACTGCAGCAGTTCCAAGATATTCTCACGTCCACCTGGTGCACCAGCAGCTGCTGGAGAAGCTGGTTTTGGTTCTGACGGCTGACTATTACCGCCGCTGCTGTTTGTTGAGGCGTCGTTGGATTTGGCATAGACTGAGGTTCCGCTCGATAAAGACGTCGTCGATTGAATCATAGTTTGCACCGGTGTCGCATAAATGGAGGAAAATTTGGATGGTTTAATCGGAACGGCCGGTTTCTTGTTACCACCAGTTCCCACTGTTCCAGTGGAAACACCCGGCGATGCTGCATTCGCATGCGCTTGCTGTTGTTCATGATTGTTTACTCCACCCACACCGACAGAACTATCATCTGCTTCGGTATTGTTGTTCATCTTCGGTACCATGTTGGCCGCACTTTTCGTGCCCAGCTTGGGACTCAACTGTGCGCTCATTGGATCACCCGGTGATTCTTTCGCTTCCCACAGCTTCTTTAGGCTGCTAATACTGCCCGTACTTTTACGTTTACCCTCACCTTCCTCACCACCGGCCCCGCTGCTACTTCCGGTGGAGAGATTATCGCCACTACCGCCACCACTGTCCACCTTGAGCGAATTTCCTTCCAAACTTTCGCGCTTGCGATCGTCGCTTAGTTCGATCTTTATTTCAGTCTTTTTTAGCTCGATCACCTTGTTGCTATCAATCGGAGCCGAACCCGTCACGATCGTCGATGGGGAGGTGGTGGTGTTGCTGGTCTTTTTCAACTTAAGCGAATTGAGCTCGTTGTTCTCCAGGAGCAACTTATTACTCCCAACCAGGTCATGATTATTCTTGCCAGGTAGCAGATTCGTTCCCCCATTTCGTACCACCATGTTCGATTCACCCTTTTTCTGTGACCGATGATTCTCGTTCTCCGATGACGAAGAGGACGCCGAGTTATCGTTATTGTTTAATACGTTGCCATTACTGCTGTTGCTCGAGCTGTTCGTGTTAATATTGTTGTTATTGTGTATACTATTTCCCGAATGATGCTTGTTGTTATTGTCGACAATCGAACCAGATTCGCCACTGAGATCACCACCGCCACTGCCATTGCTCGACACTTCTGCATTATTTTGATCTACCTTGCGTAATCGCGATTTGAAATCAATTATTCCTCCCGTGCTGTCCTCTTTTTTCACCGGCTGGACAGGAGCTCGCTTGGAAGGATCCAACTTCTTCAGCTGCGCTTTAAACGGTGGCTGCGATGCATTACTGTCAGTGCCACCGGATGGTAATATAGTCGATTTCGTCATCGAAACCGGTTTACGTAGGGAACTGACGTCGGACGACTTGTAGTGCGATATTGGCTGGTGTGCTGCCTCCAGTGGCAACGAGGGTGGCTTTGGTAGGTGCATTGACTCCGCCAGCTCACTGACTAATTGTGATGCCGGATCGGAAACCGTTCCTCCACTGATCGATTTTTTACCTCCACCCAAGACTGTTTCACCCTGTAAACACTTTGGCACATTTGTAGTTCTTTTCGTATCCACCTTCATACCTCCGGTAGCCGGTGGAGGTGGTGGTGGCATCGGCAGTGAGGATGCGTCAACCCCCGTGCCAGACACGTTGTTGACAGCATCGGCCGGACTGCCCAGCGAGCTGCACGAATCCGTAGAGGGTTCCCGCTTTCGTAAGCTCACCCCGAACCGTGAGCTAGCCTCTTCCACGCTTGGTTCCGTGTTGCGGACATCGTTGGAGGGTGCGGCCATTGGTTTTTCCAGCATACTTCCACGTTGTTCGTGTAGCGGCATATCGAATTCCTCAGGTGGCGGAGGCAAATCAACCGGAGGCGGAGGGAATTCCAGATCGGCAAGCGATGGCTGAACGGCTCTCTTTGGGCTGTTGTTTCCAACCGTCCCGCGGAAGGAGGAAAATGTCATCATCGATCCGTCGGTCGTCGTACGATGGCGTTGGAGCTTGGAAAGACTAGCTGTGGCGGAATTGGACATGGTGACCCCGCTCGAAGAGTTGCTCCGTATCATTTGCGGCTGTGCCTTAAGAGCTGCGGCGTTTCGCTGCGCCAGTATGCTGTTTGAAATCGCATTCGCAGCAGCCATCGGTGGTGGCGGTGGCTCTGACATATTTGGATTTCCAACACCCATTTGCATCTGTGGTGAGGAGCTTGGTGGTAAATGGACCGCTCCTTGTGGTTGGTGTTGCAGTTGGGGTAGCTGTGGCGTAGGTTGCTGCACCTGCTGTATGACGGTTCCATCGCTTTGCCGTAACGATTCCAAATACGCGCCTATTCGGGCATCTTTTGGCAGCGTGCCGTACCTATTGATGGCTTTCTTCACGTTCTGTACCTCCAGAGCGCCGAGTATTGGTTGCTGACCAGAACCAATCACTGATCCTGCCGACCCGGCACCGGGAGGAAGTTGTTCGCGGCGTGCTTGCTGAGGCAACCGTTTACTACCACGCGTTTCAAGCCCTCGATTGCCCATGATTGGTGCGGCCCTCTTGAACGAGCTTTGTTGAGGTGTCTTCTGGAACCCAATCGGTTCCGGATTGTCCGTATCGGTGTCAGGAGTTACTTCATTCTGCTCATTCTCCGAATCGGTCGCACGATTCATTAAATTGGCCATGTCTCGCGTGAACCCTGAAATATAAATGTACACATATGAATAATTTCCTATGTCGTGCCCGCACCACGCGCAGTTAGTTCTAGCCCACCGAAAAGCATGTTAATTTGGTATCTTTATATTGGTTACATTTTCGCGGAAGTTGATAACGTTTGGAGCGTCAAAGTATCAAAATAGCGAACACACTGCTGAATGCATGTTGTTTAGTAATGATTAACACACTGCACTACAGTGTTAGATTAGATTAAGCAAAGAAAGAAAAAAAACACAAAATCAAACATTCCAAAAACACGATTATAGTAAAGCAGCGTAGCATCGAAAAACGATAAACAGTTTTTTTGCTCATAAAAATACCTCGAAACAGCTTATCGATAAGAAAACTACTGCAAGAGGACGATTTTGTGATGGGAATAGCAGTACCATTAGCGTTAGCATCGCTGTCACCAAGCTTGCAGTTATCATCATCCCGGTACGTTGAGTCACGGCTCGATGAGAGCAGACTGCAAGAGACAACAGCATTAATGTAAAATCTATTTTTTGTTCCGTAAACAAACGCGCTCGTTAAGCGGTAGAGTAAGATGTACCTCGTTCTCTTTGGAGGGGCAGGAGCTGTTTTGCCACGTTTGTTCGTTGTACGGCGCATCTGAACACCTGCAGTAGCCGGCTGCTTGCTTCCAAACGTGCTGAACTTGGATCCAGAACCCGAATCTGAGCAAAACGTAATCAAACCAAACGATGATCGAACGTGAATATATTATTAGAATGGAATTTTGATTATATTTATAGTTATTTCATACTCCAAGAATCGTCTGAACTGATTTTTGCCTAAGAAAGGCTAGAATTATAAGAAAATTCTTAGGACACATTCAAGAATGCCAAATATTATAGAAATTAACAGTAAATTTGATTTTTGTTTTTTTTAATTAAAATAAAAATATCATGTCAAAAATAATTACATCTAATTTTTAAATTGATTACATTCCTTTACAGAACTTGTAATCAATGCGTTTTTATAAATTTACGTCATCAAAATACTAACCAGAGATGGGTGTAATAGCAGGTTCATGTTGTGCCTGCTGCTGCTGCTGCTGCTGTTGCGCTGGCTGTGCCGGAGGAGGTAGCAATTGCTGTTGTTGCAACGGTTGCTGCTGCTGCTGCTGCTGTTGCATACCCATATGTGGCTTCTTGCTCATCTGCGGTGTAAGCTGCATCGGTATCACGCCGACCCCTTGGAGTTGCTTCTCAACCGCTTCAGTGATGGACGATTCCTGTCAACAGAAAATCTATCCGAATAAGACCTATTAGCGCTAGAGAGACACCCTATCTCTAATTACCTGAAACATATGCTCGAGATCGTGATGGATGCTTTTGAACGTTGGACGATCTTGAGCATTCCATTGCCAGCACTTCCGCATCAGGTCGTACACCTCCGGTGGGCAGCCGGGCGGTCGCTCCATACGGTAGCCGGATTCGAGTTTGTGGAACACGTCCGTCAGATCGATGCCCGGGTACGGAGACATGCCGTACGTAGCAATCTCCCACAGCAACACCCCAAACGCCCACACGTCCGATTTGGTGCTAAACTTATTGTACGCCAGACCCTCCGGTGCGGTCCACTTGATCGGAAATTTGGCTCCAGCGTGCGCCGTATACGTATCGTCACGCATCAATCGGGCCAGCCCGAAATCTGCCACCTTCACTAGGTTGTTATCACTAACCAGGCAATTGCGTGCAGCCAAATCGCGATGAATAAAGTTTCGGCTCTCTAGATAGCTCATGCCGGACGCGATTTGTGTTGCCATGTAGAGGAGAGCTACCGCGTCCAACCTTTCTCGTCCGGATGTACGCAGAAAATCGAGCAAATTTCCATGACTCATAAATTCGGTGATGATGTAAAACGGCGGTTCGCGTGTGCAAACGCCTGTGAAATGTGAATACATAATTTTCGCGTTAGAAAAACTTATTAAAACAATGATTTAACATTATTATCAACTCTTGTTAGCGTTCGTTATATAACGCTGTGTTATTGTCGTTGACGAAAAACATGTAAAACAGGAGATACTCCCAACGTTACGTACCTATTAGTTGAACCAAATTAGGATGCTTCATTTCCTTCATTATTGCAGCCTCTTCCAGAAAATCTTTTAACGCCATCGTGTCTTCCTTGAGCGTTTTGACGGCCACCGTGTTGCCGTACCGCTTCCACACAGCCTCGTACACTTCACCGTACTGTCCACCGCCCAGCTTATGTTTCATCACAATGTCCGTCCGACAAATTTCCCACTCATCCGGCTCCGGGCTGAGCGGAAATACTGTCGGTTTATTTTGCTTCGGCGCCGGGTACAGCAGCGGCGTGATCAACCCATGCCCCTCGTGCAGCGCACTGTGGTGGTGCACCAGTTCGGCCAACGTGTTGAACTTGGCGTCCGCCGTGACGTACACCTTCCCATCGGAATCTTCCGATATTCTGTAGTGGTAAACGCGCCCATCGTACCTCAAGCTGATGCTACGCTGGCCGGGCGAACTTTCGCTTTCACGCACGAGAAAACTGCCGTTGATGCCGGAGCTGAGCAGATACTCTGCCGCGTTGCGCGAGATCGGCCCATGGTACCAGGAGTGCTTCTCGAGCGAGTTTAGCGGTGTCACATAGTTCGAAGGCACCCAGCCGACGTGACCGGAATCGGAGTGTGCCTCACACCATTCGCCGGACTTGTTGTAGGACAGTATACGAACCTGCTCGCCTTTTCGTAGGCTCAGTTGGTTTTCACCACCGGCCTTGAAGTCGTACAGCGCGACGAACAGCTGTGGATCGTCTTCCTCCGGTCCAGGCGCCAGCAAATTCTCCTTCGACGTCCATCGGTGCGCCGTTTCGAAGCTGGACTGTGCAGTGTTGGAACTACCTTGCGAATGCATGGTTCCGGTGTGGTTTTCCAACCCATCTTGGTTTTGGCTGAGCAGGTCCGTCGGCAGTAAACTTCCCGGTGGCGGTATGTGCGGTAATGGCCGCGATTGAAGAAGTGCCTCTGGAAATGATTAAAAATAT
>JXWZ01011726.1:0-2500 GCA_000956215.1 Anopheles farauti No. 4
GAAATGTGATGTTGGCAGGGGGTGGATGTGTGTGTGTGTGTGTGTGTGTGGGGAGGTGCGACGCACGCGAGTGCCAGTGCGGGGCGTAGTCACGTGCAATCGAAAAACCGCACGGCCACGACATTCAAAGTTTGTTTATCATTCAAACGCATCATCGCCGGCAATGGAGTTATCTATCCACACGTCTGCTTTTACACGCTCACCTTTACCCCACTTTTACTGAACCGATCTCTTGGGGTGGGAGTTGCGGAAGGGGAAACGTGGTTTGGTGTAAACACGCGCACCGTAACGCAATTTAAAGGTCACGGGCTTGTCTCGTGATTAGCGTGAAAAGGGGGAGAGAGAGATAGAGAGAAGGTGTGCGATCGCAAGATGCACTACTTTGTTGTTTAGTTTTCCGGTTGCCTTGCCAGGGCTTAAAACGTCAAACCAAAGGGAAGGCGTAGGGATGCAGCCCTATAAGGGGAATGGATCCGTGGACGTTGGCGACCAGTGAAGAAAAAAATGTCAAGGAAGTCATGATAAACTTTTGTCGCAATTGAAAAAAAAACATTAGTTATCCGAAATTGTTCTAGACCTAGATAAAAATTAGTGTTTTAGTGTTTTTTTTTTTTTTCAATTTTTAAGCCCTCCGAAAATTAAAGCAGATTTTCGTAAAGTGAATAAAAATTCGCTTTGCCAGTTGTCAATCCTTTACGTTCCTCCTTCAGATTCGATCCTACGATCTAACCTTGTGCCGAAACCATATGTTTTCTCGTGTTTATGACTGCTTGAAAGGCCGTGAATTTAAAAACATGGTTTGTTGTATCTTTCACTGCACATGATGCAGCATTTTGCCAACTTATCAATCCATCCATCTTACCTTACGAAGGCCATCTTCGTACCTTCGTTTGATCCACATCACAATAACGATGTTGGTGGGGTTTTGTTTACACTGTCGGTTTGGTTTTACTTCCTAGCGTGGAAAACCACTTCTGCACCCACTCCGCCTGTCGGTCAGCGATGTACACTTTCTTCTCCCCCCTTACCAGTGGGATAATTATTCGGCTCAAAATTCTTCGCGCACCTCACGCCTCATTTGTTAGCCGATGAGGGCGATGAGGATGAGTTTGTTTGCGTTTTTAGCTATCTTTTTATATTTCAATTTCTCAACGAAAGCCGAGGCGCCACCGTGTAATGTGAACGAATGTGCATCGTGTGCGGTGGTGCTTCGGTTCGTGATCGGGAGTTGTTGTATGTTCTGTGTATGTGTGTGGACGAAAGCAACGGGACGGTAAGCAAAACACAAGTGAAAGGGTCAGTCTGTGAATGATGACCCTCGTCACACGTTTTGTTTTTGACACTTATTTATAGCTGCAGTTGCATGCACACAGGTTGCTGTCAAAACCGAACCCTTCGGGGAGATGTTGGGGAACGTTGCGCTGGGCAGACGAATAAAGATGTTGTGGATCCGTGTGGAAAAGTTCGGTGCAAGGTTTTCCAAACAATGTATCAAGATACAAAAAAAAAAGAAGCACAAGATTCGAAGCAGGAGCTGCTCGAACATATGTTCCAATTATTGTTGAAATTAATTGAAGTTTTTGTTAAAGAAGGGAGAACAAGCCTTTGTCCTTGTGGTATTTTTAGGAATATGTACCATCATATAGTTGGCACAATTCAAAGGATACCCCCACGACACCTCAATGTGGCTGTGAAGCTAATGTTCATGTTGCTAAAAACATTTTTTTGATCGACATAAATACCAAGACTTTGAGTATAAATAGTGCTGGCCTATCTTAAATCAACTTAATTTATTTTTACGGATATTGTAGTATACATTCCTGCCTGTGCAAGTATGTTGTTGGAAGCATTCGTGATAATTTCATGAAGATTTTTGGTAGCAATTATATGGCGATGGGAACAAGGGAAGTAAAACAAGTGTATCCGCCGTCAATTGCCCCCTTTATCTAGTTAATGATTCCCGTGACGTGTTTAAATCCACTTTTTGCTTCCTTATAAGACCGTAGGGGGTTTTTACACCGTGCACAATATGAACACGATACAAACCGGTAAGTGAGCATTATCGTCGTGTGGGTAGTGTTCCGATGGTTGGGCCGTTTCTCTTGCCAGACGAATAAAATTCGCGCGTCTGCACGACAGCTGCGCGCCCGTTCCGACGTCAGTCTGTCGGTGGAGCATACGCTATCATAACGTCACCGTAGCGTAAACCACGCCAAGACATTGGCACGCCGAAAAAAAGTGTTAATGAATATCAAAACATGACACCTAATTAAAAATATAACCATCACCGGGCCTATCCTTACCTTTCCCCATCTACGTTTGGCGTTAATATCACCCGGAACGATAGACTGGGCTAGAATTTTTGTCAAGCTTTTCTTACCGTCGTTTCGGCCTCGGTTCATTACCGACCATTAGGTGACACTGGCCTCAGAGGAAGAAGATGTGCATTTCCCACTAATTAAGCATTTCTGGTTAACCTTTTGCTCATGTGTCTGTTGTA
>JXWZ01011726.1:7500-11327 GCA_000956215.1 Anopheles farauti No. 4
ATCAATCAATAATTATTTCCATATTGCGTAACGCAGGAAGGCGAAAAGCTCAGTCTGATTGGAATAGGAGCCTCTTTATTGTACCCTCGTTCCATTTTGTCGTAATCGACTGTATTAACACACAGAAATCGTAGCTAATTAGCGGTGCACGTAGTTAAAAGAAAAACTAAAACAAAATATCAGCCCACAAAAGAATGGAGCCCCTACCACTTTACCGACACTTCCGCCCGTCAGGCAGCGGAGAAAAATTAAACATTCGAAACAATAGTTAATAACGTGCCACAATCATACAACTACTACTGTACTCTACTGTTCTATCCTTACCTATCAATGGTGTGCGAACTGTGAGCGAACTACTAATGTAAGCGATTCGAATCTTTATGTGTAAACACGTCGTTATAGCTAACGCGGTAGATAGTGGAAAGCGAAGTAATCATTGTGTAAAACATTATAGTTTTCGAAAATAAACGACCCTTAAACGATCACGATCACATAAGAGATGATATTAAACTAAACCACATCAAACGGATAAGCGCACTGTTCGTTGGAAGTGTTTCGCTGGTAAGGAGGAGGGAAAGGGAAAAGACATTCACGCCAATCTAAAATGTCTGATGGCGAACGAGCAAGCTAGCGAATGCTGGACGATATTATGGAAATACAAACAAAATATGAATATGTTTCTATATGTATTCTTTTGCAATCTTTTTTGTTATCCACTGTTTCTCTACCCGTCGTCGCTGTTCTCATCTAAAAGAGCATTGTCTCTTTGTTTGTTTCCTCCCGTTTTGTCGATTTATTTTTGTGTGTTTGTTTTTTGTTGTTGTTGTGGGGTTTTCTTGGTTTCTTGTTCGCTCGTCTCCCATAACGTGTACGCGTTTGTTGTATCCCCCAGATGATGTTTTATTCTGTTCAATGTGTTTTCTTATCTCTGTTCTAAAATTTTATCATATTCCTTCTTTTGCGTTTATGGCTCTGCTGTGTTTGTCTTCTAGCTCACAACTCTCCATTTCACTGTTGATGTATTTTTGTTGTATTGTTAATTGTTTTGTTTTGTTTTGTTTTATCCTGGTTATTTTCTGTTTTCAGTGATCCAACCGGTTTATGTTGCAGTGTGTCTTTTAACATAATTTCCATTTCTACATCACTTGCAAATGTCTGTATTATGCATACTAATATTGTTTTTTTTATCTCATTCTTCTCTATATTTCACGCGCATGCTCATTTAATGTAAATGGAATACATAACTCGCTTCCACCGGCCAATACGCTCTGGCTAGGTTTGGAACGGGGTTGGAAAGTAGCGGACACCGAGTCCGTTCTGTCGACGATGCCGGCCATAATGGAAACCTCCGGAATCAGTGTGAACAGCATGGATGGCGGTCTCTTTTCCGGCCACCTGGATGACGCCGAAGAGGCACGCGAAAATGACGAGGAGCTGGAAGCCCTCGAGCGGATGGTGGCGCTGCGCCGGTTTAGCAACAACCGAGCCGAGTTTACGAATCCGGTATCCACAACCACCGATGCGGATGAAGCGATGACAGAACCGACTCCATCCGAGAACTGTTCACCTCCGAGCATACGCACCAATACCACCTACCATCGCGGGCTTCTCATTCCGGTCGACGCAGTGGATCCGATGCAAAACTTCACCGACCCCACTTCCACCGGAGGCAGCAATATAGCGGCCGAACCTGCATTGTCTAGTGAACCTATCGAACCATATGAGGCTAACGATGAATAATAATTAAGTAATGGTGTGCTACTAAGCAAAGACCACTCGTAGATAGCATTGTCTCGTGACAACCGAAGCTGTGCAATAGTCAGTCCCCAGTCCCCTCCCCAACCCGATGCTCGGATTGTGTGTTAATAGCTTCAGCGGTGGTTGGTGAAGAGATGCGTGGTGATACAAAACAAGTACCAAACCAAACAATGGAAATCGGTCAAAATTTCCTTCTTTCCGAACAACAAATCAAGGGTGTGCGTGATCCGCCCGCAAGTACCAATTCCGTACGATGTAAAGTTTGGTCAAGCTGTACTGTAGAATTTCTTCCTCCTTTTGATTTCATTTCTAGTGTTGTATATGCGTGCAAACATTACTGTTAAGCGAAACGTAACCGAAAGTGAGAAAAGTGAATGCATGTTCGCGTGTTCGTGGGTTCAAAACCAAGCGAGCGAAAAACTAAAAGTCTAATATTAATGATGAAAAAGTACAGCGGAATAAAATGAATTAAGTAAATTATACACTATCCACGCTAAATCCCACAAACCAACAGTGAATCTTCGATCACGATTTGTCCGGGAATCGAAACCTTCACTGTGTAGATCGGTGCTCGGAAACCGAATAATATGTCATGCAAAGTGAATGATAAACATAGCCTCCCCTTTTCAACGCTTACTGCAACTCTCCCAGTCGCTGTCTCATGAACAGTAGAAACATCCACCATGTAACATTATATGTCGGTCAGTCTGGATGAGAAGTCAACAACATTAGTAAGCATCAGTCTTGCAAAGCTCTAAAATGGTCACCCCCGACGCTTTTTCTGTTGTAAACGTATATATTTGCATCACAATTCGAAACCTTTCTTAGCATTATGTATTCGTCAGATGAAGTAAAAATTAAGTGAACTTGGGAATAGAATTATTTTTGAGTTGCCGAAAATCTTTAAAAACTATTTTCGTGAATGGATTGTTCAAATATGCAACATAACATTACATCTATACGAGAGAATGAGCCGAGCCGTGATGCCCAAATCATATCCGCACACCGGTTTTGATCATACAGGAAAGCATATAATAAAAACCATCAAAAGTAGAAGTTCACAAAATGCAGCATAGGAGTAAAATAGACGAATATGCCACCTGTCCTGTTGCAACCCTGCTGCCTCTTCCGCTCATTCACCAGTCATCATCTCGGTAAGCAGATAGTTTTATAGTACAGCATAGCAAAAATGGAAAATACGTGCTAACTTAGAATAGTGGCGGCGGTATAAGTAAAAACGCTATTTTCCCTTGCTGTTAGTGGGGCCGAACGCACGAAATCCCTACATGAGCTGAATTGGGCAGTGCGCAAGATACGATGTGATAATTCTATTTGTACCAAACGAAAGGAACGAAAGAAACACTCATTCGGGGACGGCGATAAAAGAACCATTGTCGTAATATTCGGTTAGAATTGAAAACTTATTCGAGTTAGTTTACAAATCAATTTGAATTGATGGGTTCGGAAATAGCGCGAGACAGGAAGAAGAGTTATACAAAGAGACATATAGAGAGAAGATGAGAGAGAGATAGTTATGAAAGCTCAATCAAATTAATTATCCGAAATTCGAACTGTACGTATTCAGCTTTTTGTTTGGAAAATATGCGTTGCAGGTTTGAAGTGGGATAAAAACTATTTGGTTTTTTTTTTTCAATGTTCCACTAGAATACAAAGGACTCATATGTGTGGCCCAAGAGGAAGCTGCTTCAGCGCATCCTTTGATAAATGAATCCCCGTTCACTTATAACGAGGAATAACATGAAGCTTTGTTTTTAATAGGACATTGATTTCTTGAGTGGCGTGGATGAGTGAGTTTATTTGTCTGTACTTCGCGTTAATCCATCCGTCATTTTTCTTGCTTGCCTTGTTTGTCGTAAATGGAATATTGTAAATAGCTCGAGGCTGACGAAAAGTTGGTAATAATAGTTGCTTCGAAGCATACAGGAACCAGCATACCGCTTTCAATGGAACATTATGTAAGATCTCTGGTAAGTGGTACTAAATTAGAGTGGTAGACTAAGTCATGAAGGACAGATATTGCGGTTACAAACCTCTATCTTGTACACACA
>JXWZ01011734.1:0-14637 GCA_000956215.1 Anopheles farauti No. 4
ACAAACACACACGGTTCGTTTATTAACTTTTATGATTATTCGAGGGATGTGGCGGGAGTTTTATGTTCGCTACATGCGAAATTCCTTCGCGATGGGCCCGTTGTCCTTTCCGGTCGCTTTGAAGGACGCCGGTGGTGTTGCTTTTTTCTTTTTCTTTTTTTTTTAATTTTATTATCACCTCCGCGCAACAAACAAAGGCCCATGGACGGCAGGAAGGAAACGAAGCACAGTTTGTGTTTGAATTGCTCTGAGCGAACCCCTCCCCCCGCGGCTTCTCCACAAATGCATATCATGAAGCGCAAAAGTGAAGCAACATCGTCTTTCATCCATTGTGCCAGGAGACGAGACGAGCTCGAGCGTCTTCTGTGTGTGTGTGTGTGTGTTTTTTTTTTTAGTGTCTTGATGTGCCTGTGTATGCGAGACACGGATCAGGTGCTCATAAACGTGTGTTTGTGTGTCGGCACGGATGTGGTGTTTGCCTACACAATGGGCAAAAGTTCATTGCCTGAGCATAGAACGTGCGCTCACGCGTACGTCTCTCTCTTTCTCTCACTCTTTCACGCGCAAAGCAAAGTTCTTCTCCGTTGTCCCCCAGCGGCTGATAAGCTGTTGGGTTTCCCAAACTCACGCGCCGATTTATCTTCTTCCGTGTGCCGATGCCAATACTTCGCGACAAACGACCAGAATACGGTGTCGGCATGTCCTCGCACAAGGGGGACACGGGAAGTTCGCCCAACACCAACACCCGCGACCCGTCCTGCCTTTCCCCGTATCCTTTCGCACTGTCAAAAACCCCACGGCTTCTTTCACAGCAGCAGCAGCAGACGCACGCAGACGAAACAAAGGGGGAAATGTTGCTGGTTGTGTTGGTGGCGATGGTCGTCGTGCATGGATTTAAGAAACTTCGTGCAAAGTCCGGACGGGTCTGGAAGATTCCATCCTACCCAACCATCCGTCGCTGCCGCTTCCAGCGTTTGCGTTTGGTCCTTTGTTAGTCCGTTCATTAGCTGCTCTCCGACGCCCGAGTGGGATCATTTGTTATTAGCGTTTTTATTGCCTCCCGGAGGCTTGAGGAGCAGAAGTCTTCGACTATCCCATCGGAATTGGAAATGGAAACCAATTAAAGGTTCCGAGAAGCCGGGACGGGTAAGAAGCCTCCGAGTAAGTTCTTGTTGAGGTTGAAAATCCGGAGTATCTTGCCGTGCGGTAGCACTGCTACC
Organism: Anopheles farauti No. 4; assembly: GCA_000956215.1. NCBI lineage: Eukaryota > Metazoa > Arthropoda > Insecta > Diptera > Culicidae > Anopheles > Anopheles farauti No. 4. The sequence continues at coordinate 1,221 of JXWZ01011734.1, forward strand.
TGATGTTCCAGGCAGCATTCGAGATGTCTCGTGGAACTCCGGGTCTGCGTTTGTCATCCCCTTGGGGAGAACACGTCAAAACATTGATCTGACATTAGGAACCAGATATGTCTAGATCTCGGATCCTGGAGATTAAGGTTTGCCATGATTAGGATCTCTAGAAATCGGCAACTATCAAGATACGTCAAGCTAACTTCAAGAGATGCATTACAACGATGTGAAGTTTGTACGAATTCCCAACACAATTTAATGATAGAATTCATACATGGCAGTCTCCTCTCCAGGGTTGTCTCCCGAATGGTCCGACCCCAAGTAAGAGGCAACCCAACGCCGTAGAGAAGCTTCCGGTAACCCCGGGAGGTCTCCTTTCTTTCCTTCCTATCTGCCGCGTCGAATATCCACCGGAAGCAGTTGAATATCGTCTTCCGTTCCCGGTGACATCTTCTCCTTCGCGGGTGCCGATGCGTGTTTCTACATGTCTCGCCGTGTGGCATATGACTTTCGTGCGACGCAACGTCAGACCCCACAAATACGACCCACCACACGCGTTGCTTCCGTAAAATTAACACCCTTTTTTTTCGTTCCTCTTCTCTCTACTTCTCTTTGCAGATTTCCGGACGCACGTAAACACCCGCCGGGCGAGAGTCATATTCCGCTGCCAGATCCGCGCGGTTTTGGCGAATGGATTATGGACGTGTGTGCGTGTGTGCTTTCGGAGCCGGTGAATGATGCGTCACCCGTGTGTGCTTGAGTTAAAAGTGCTACTTCCGGCATTCGTGTGGTCGTTTATCTCATTGCTGTCGAAGACTTTCTCCCGAACTCGCTGTGAAGTGCGTCTAAATAGCTCCAATCAAAGAAAGATTTCTAATCAATCGGTTAGTTGACAATATGAGGCGTTTTTTCACATCGACAGATGAATAATTCAATGATTTAAGCTAAATGCTACGAAAACTTTTACATTGGATACATTTTTGATGAAATTTACCATGCTCGTGGCTCGTTAAAATTTTGTTAAAATTCAGAAAATATGTTAAAATGCATCGATTTGCGTAGAAATATTATATATCGCTGTACAGGAATGAGGTATTATGTGAACTAAAATGAAAAAAACAAAACGCACTCGTTCGCTTTATTAGACCTTATCCTCAAACGGACCATTCAATTTTTAAATGCTTCTACAACTTTATGACAAAATTGTTGATTTAACTCGATCAGCAATAAGAACTATTTAAGAATATGTGTCTTTAGTACATCAATAAGGTTATAAGTAAGTCGTTGTGTCCTTCTCACCGACAGCAAAACATTTCCGGTAAAATCGTTAAAGAAGGAACCCCGCACGGGGCTGTAGTGCTTCGTGTGCAAAGCGAACGCAAAGGAAACGTGCGCAGTTTCGTAAAGGGGGCTCTCCTCCACGGCGCACGTCGTTGCCGGGGGAGAGGAGAAGCACGGTGTCGGACGGTTGTGTGTAGGCGCGGTAGTGTTTCGGTGTGGTGTGTGCGGTGAGCGGTAGGCAAAACTCCTCGGTCACGTAGCGAAACCTGGCGAACACCTCGAACAGTGCCGGTGGCGGACCGGAGCGGCCGTCCCCACCAACCGACGACGGTGGCAGCCAGCAACCTCAACCATCGCATTCCTCCTCTTCTACTACCGAGAGTGGCAACAGTGGGCCCGGAAGCCGCGATGCCCCAACGACAGTAACATCCGCATCGACGACGACGACGGCAGCAGCAGCAGCAGTAGCAGTAGCAGTAGCAGGAGGCAGCGGCAGTATGGTAGCTCCCACGGGCAACGTCGGTTCCTCCAACCAACACCATGTGAACCAACATCTCCACCAGCATCACCACCAGCAGCAGCAGAACCATGTCAACAACAGCAATAACGAACCGGACGGTGGCATCGGCGAATGGAACCCGATCGAGCCGGCCGGCCCTGCCGCTGGCAGCAGTGGGCGGGGTGGTACAGGAGGCGGCACAGGTGGTGGCAATGGTGGTGGGAACGGGGGCGGCAATAATCACAACCACGGCTCGCCGGCGGCCGGCAGCGGCCGGGACAACAACGTCGGCGCGAACCAGAACGCGGAGGAAATCGATCGGTTTAGCTTCGAGGACTCGGACCGGTTCGAGGAGGATTCGCTGTGCAGCTGGAGCTCGGAGCCGGAGAGCGTGTGCAACAACTGGCGGGGGTGGAAGAAGCCGATCGGGACAACCAACTCGTTCGGTGGCGGAATTGGACGCCGCTCCAGTGATGGTGGTAGGTGTTTTTGTAGCAGAAACCTCCCGCAGTGTAGCTCCTGTTGCTCAAATTCTCGGTCATTTTTCATCCTTCCAGAGCCGACATCGCTAACGGAGCTGGCGGCACGATGCGTCGCGTTCTACATCCCGTTCGAGCTGGTCGAGCAGATGTATCCGCCGGTGCCGGAGCCGATCATGCTGCGCATCGCCTTCTGGAGCTTCCCGGACAACGAGGAGGACATACGGCTGTACTCGTGCCTAGCGAACAGCTCCGCCGACGAGTTCCATCGCGGCGAGCAGCTGTTCAAAAACCGCGCCGTCAAGGACCCGCTCCAGATCGGCTTCCACCTGTCGGCGACGGTCGTCCAGACGCAACCGCGCAATCAGTTCAACGTCGCGGTCACGTTCGATCGGCGGAAAATTTCCTCCTGCAGCTGCACCTGCCTTCCGACCACCTACTGGTGCTCGCATGTCGTGGCCGTCTGCCTCTACCGGATTCATTGCGTAAGTAGCACCGTAACGGAGCTGCCGTCGAACGTTGCTCTCATTCGTTTCTTCTACTTATCCCACAGCCTACCAAAGTGAGCCTGCGTGCGCCGGTGTCGGAGTCGCTGTCGCGGTTGCAGCGCGAGCAGCTCCAGAAGTTCGCCCAGTATCTCATCAGCGAGCAGTCGCAGCAGATACTGCCGATCGCGCAGCGCCTGCTGGACGAGCTGCTCAGCGCACAGCCGACGACGATCAACACGGTGTACGGTGCGCCGGACCCGACCGCCGGCGCGTCCGTCAACGATCAGACGAACTGGTATCTGGACGAGAAGACGCTGCACGACAACATCAAGAAGATCCTGTTCAAGTTCTGCCAGCCGACGCCGATGGTGTTCAGTGACGTCAACTACCTGACGAACTCGGCGCCACCGGCCGCCGCCGAGTGGAGCTCGCTGTTGCGGCCGCTCCGGGGCCGCGAACCGGAGGGCATGTGGAATCTGCTCTCGATCGTGCGCGAGATGTACCGGCGGTGCGATCGGAACGCCGTGCGGCTGCTCGAGATCATCACGGAGGAGGTGATGGCGTGCGATCAGATACTGGTGTGGTGGTTTAACATCAAGCTCGCCCTGCTGGTCGGCTCGAACGGGCACGGTGGTGGAGGCGGTGGCGGCGGCGGGGGTGGTGGTGGCGGCGGCAAGCACGGTAACACGCACAGCAACCTGAACGCGACGCAGCATGCGTGCGCGTCGCTCTGCGACGAGATCGTGGTGCTGTGGCGGCTGGCCGCACTCAATCCGGGCCTTGCGCCGGACGAGCGGGACATGCTGCACGCGCAGTTCACCACCTGGCACCTGAAGATACTGGACCGCGTGACGAAGAACATGGTCGCGTCCTCGTCGCACAGCAGCAAGCAGCAGCAGAACCTGCGCAACGACGCGGAACTGTTCGCCGGGTTTAAGCCCGCGATCGAGGCGTGCTACCTCGACTGGGAGGACTACCCGATCGAGGGCGTGACGCACACGCAAGACACGAACCCGATGTACCACTGTCCGTTCACCTGCTTCAAACAAAACAGCGATGCGTCGCGTGCGGATGGTGCGGGTGGCAGCACCGGTACGGGTGGGTGTGCAACCACCACCAACACGACCGGCCAGTCGGTCGCGATCAGCTCATCGAACGGTGGCAGCACTACCGGCACGGTGAAGCAGTTCCAGATGATGCCGCACCATCACCACCATCACCATCACCATCACCACGGTTACCATGGGGAGCACCATGCGAGCAGCGCAACCGACCGTTTCCGCAACGTGGCTGCTGGCGGTGGTGGTGGGGCAGGACCGAGCGGAACCTCCCGCTCGACGGAGCTGCATCAGGCGGCGTTGTCGGTAGCGGCGGCTGCGGCTGCCGCCGCCACAGCAACACCACACACCGTCCAAACGGTGGCGAAGGAAAGCTCGGTCGCACCAGCTGCTTCGACGGCTGGCGGCGGCGAACCAGGCCCAGCAGAGGAAGCGGGCAGCAAGGGTAATCTGCCGCATCGGGCACGGGCCCACCGGACCGATCGGCTCACGTCGTACTGCTCGTCGAGCAACAACAGCAGCAGCGACAGCGTACCGGATCGATTAAGCCAAGGTGGAGCAGATGCGGAGGCAACACCGGCTAGCACGGTCGCCCCCACCACAACGAGCACCGCGGCCGGTGCCGCTACCGGTGGCAATCGCTCGAGTGTGAGCAGCGAAGGGTTCTGCGAGAACGAGGACGACCTCCTCACGGTCGGTGCAACGGATGATGAGAAAAAGAAGAAGAGCGGAGAAGAAAAGGCGGCTGGAAGTGGTGCGATAAGTGCCGCCAGCACGGTGGCGACCTCCGCGGCCGATCCAAACCTGCTGCTCGGCGTGGTCAGCAACTCGTCCTCCTCGTCCAGCTCGTCGTCGTCTTCGTCCGCGTCGTCATCGGCCTCGCTGTCGTCCAGCTCGGCCACGACGACGGATCAGAACAAGAAGGAGGACCAGAGTGCGGGCAATGCAGCGGCCGCCGGGACGGAGGCGGCGACGGTGGCAGCAGCGAGCGCCGCCGACAACAGCATCCTGAACGATATGAACAATTACGAAATCTCCGGCAACATCAAGCTGTACGAGGTGCTGAACATGGTGGAGGACTCCCCGAAGCCGGTGACGTACGAGTCGACCGGTGGCCACGGTGCCAAACGTCACGGTGACGTGTCCGCTGGCGAACCGCAGCCTTCCACCTCCTACTCCTCCACGACGCAGCAAACGCACCCGAAAGCGACGGGCGGCAACCGGCCCGAATCGAAGCACCAGCAGCAGCAGCAGCAGGTCTTCTCCAACATCAAACCATCGGAGGACGCGTGGGACATACTGTTCGCGCGCGCCGAAGGACTGCACGCGCACGGGCACGGCCGGGAGGCGTGCACGCTCGGCGTTCGGCTCGCGTCGGAAATGCTGGCGAATCCGCCCAATCTCATGATCGATCTGCCGCCGCCACCGAAGAAGAAGGGCAAGAAGCACAACATCAACCCGATCTCGCACCAGCTGAGCGTGCTCGCGTCCGCCACCCTCTCCAAGTGCGCCTTCCTCTGCACGGTGCTGGCGGAAAACTCCGAGCACTATCATCTTGCGTTCCGCGTGTGCCTGTTCGGGCTGGAGATGTCGCGGCCGCCGGCGAGCACGAAGCCGCTCGAGGTGAAGCTCGCGAACCAGGAGTCGGATCTGCTGGCGCTGCTGAAGCGCATCCCGCTCGGGAACGAGGAGCTGAAGTGCATCCGGAGCCGGGCGGAGCAGCTGCGCGACGGCACGCTGAAGGCGCGCGGCGAAGCCCTGCTGCCGATCATGCTGGCGAGCTTCATCTTCGACGCGCTCGTGATGCCGTCGGTGGTGGGGCGCGACCAGCGCATGAAGGTGATGAGCAGCCCGTACCGGTACCCGAACGACGAGAGTCTCGGCTTTCAGGCGGCGGTCGCCGCGCTCGGGCTGAAGGCGAACGTGTCCGAGGCGGAGCATCCGCTACTGTGCGAGGGAACGCGCCGGCAGCGGGGCGACCTAGCGCTGACCCTGCTCTCCTACTACAAGGACGATCCGCGCAAGATTTGCAAGATCATGGAGAAGCTGCTCGACCGGGAGATACACGTGCTGATCAAGACGCCGCTCCTGCCGTCTTATTACTCGAACAATCCACCAACGCGCAGCCAGACGTCGCAGCTGCGGCTGGATGAGTTCGAGGCGAGCGGCGGGAATGGACAGCAGCAGCAGCAGCACCATCACCACCACCACCATCACCATCATTTGCAGCAGCAGCAGCAAGCTTATCACGGTGGACGAAGTAGCAGCAGCACGGGCAGTGCTGAATTATCCCAGCAGCAGCAGCAGCAGCAGCCACAGCAAGCGCCGGCGATCGGTGCCGGTTCACCGCACGTTAGCGGGCAACAAGGGCCGGAGTTTGGTATGCCGAACAGTAGCGGCAGCCGACCGCAAAGCAGCACCAGCGCCGAGGTGGAGATCGGTATAGCCGCGCTGAACATCGGCTCCGCGAACGGTGGCACGGTAAACAGCGCCGCTAGCGCAACCACGGCAACGACCATGACAACCGGCACGTCGACCAACACCACCACCACTACCGCCGCCTCCTCGACGACGACAACCACCACGACGACGACGACGACACGCTCGAAGGACTCGCGCTACAAGGGCAAGCGGGCGTACCCGTCCATCCCGAACCAGCCGTCCGAGGCGAGCGCCCACTTCATGTTCGAGCTGGCGAAGAACGTGCTGACGAAGGCGGGCGGGACGTCGGCGACGTCGCTGTTCACGCAGGCGTCCACCACGCAGAACCACCAGGGCCCGCACCGGGGCCTGCACATGTGCGCGTTCCAGCTGGGGCTGTACGCGCTCGGTCTGCACAACTGCGTCAGCCCGAACTGGCTGTCCCGCACGTACTCGTCGCACGTGTCGTGGATCATCGGGCAGGCGATGGACATCGGGGCGCCCGCCATCTCCTTCCTCATCGACACGTGGGAGGGGCATCTGACGCCACCGGAGGCGGCCGGCATGGCCGATCGGGCGTCGTCCCGCGGCTGGGACAGCAACATGGTGAACCCGGCGGCCGAACTCGCGCTCTCGGTGCTGCCGCACGCGGCCGCCCTCAACCCGAACGAGATCCAGCGGGCGATCCTGCAGTGCAAGGAGCAGAGCGACCAGATGCTCGAGCGGGCCTGCATGATGGTGGAGACGGCGGCGAAGGGTGGCGGCGTGTATCCGGAGGTGCTGTTCCAGGTGTCGCGCTACTGGTACGAGTTGTACCTGCGCCACACGCCCGGCGGCAGTGAGATCGAGCAGGACGAGCTGCAGCAGCACGACGGCGTGGTCAATCTGATGCAGCTGATGGAGCCACCGGTCGGGGACGGGCCGGGTGGTATGCCGCCACCGCAGCAACCGCCTGCCGGTGGGGCGGCCGCCCCGCAACAGCAACCGTACACGCTCACCCCGATCGGTATGCCGCAGTACGGTGGCTACGGGTACGGGCCCGCCATCTACCACCATCCGAGCCACCCGTACCCGAACACGGCCGTCCATCCGATGTACATGAACGCCGCGCCACCCCAGTTCCAATATCCACCGCCACCACCGCCCGGCGGGCAACAACCCCAACCCGGCTACGGCCAACCGAAGCAACCTTCCCAACAGCAGCAGCAACAGCAGCAGCAGCAGCCGCAGCAACCGCAGCAACCGCAGCAGGTAGGCGCTCCGCCCGCGCCCCAACAGCAATCCCTGTACGGCGTTCCACCGCAGGGATACGGGGCTCCCCCGCAGTACCCGGGTGTGCCGGGTGTTCCACCGCCCGGTGGCCCACCGACTAACCCGATGCAGCAGTTTTACGGTGGCCCACCGCAAGCCGTCGTCGCCGCCGCCATGCAGCAACTGCCGGGCGGGCAGGTTGGCGGACCGCAGGGACCACCACCGCAACCGCCCCAGATGGGACCGCCGTTGGCGGTGGCGGCAGCCGTCGCAGTCGCTGCCGCGGCCGCCGCCGCCGGTGTACCGATGGGGCAGGGTGGCCCCACGCAGCCACAGCAGGGAGGCGGCGTAATGCCGGTCGTCGTCGGACCACCTGCACCACCGCCCGGTGCTGCCAACAACATGCGTCCACCGTACGCCGGCGGTTACGGGCCGGCACAGGGCGGTGGAGCCACCCCGCAACAGCAACCACCACCGCCACAGCAGCAGCAGCAGCAACAGGCACCGCCCCAGTCCGGTACGGGCGGGCAATCCGGCCCAGTCGGTACGGTACGGTGCGGTGGGGGCAGCGGTGGCAGCGGGAGCAGCAGCAGCGGCCGCCATCCGCACAACAGCAACCCCGCCCAGGTGCGCTACCTATTCGCAACGTACAACGCGGGCATGCTAGCGCTGGAGACGCTCGCCCGGCGCGTCCACGACGACCGACCGCAGGCGAAGTACGCTCGGAACCCACCGTACGGTGACGACGTCAAGTGGCTGCTGCGCATCTCGAAGAAGCTCGGCTCGGCGTATCTGCACCAGTTCTGCATCTGCGTCGTCAACTCGATCGTCAGCCCGTTCGTGCTGCACGAGGTGGCGCTCGAGGCCGCCACCTACCTCGGACGGAACAATCCCGCGCTCATGATGCACCATCTGCGGTCCGCGCTGACACCGCTCATGAACAAGTGCCAGAGCATGTAAGTATAAGCCGCTCACGAAGAACCTTGAGACCATTTTCGCCCCCTGCACGCAAACTACCATAGAAATTCGTTGTTTTTTTTTCGTTTAGTGACACATTTATGCACCTCATTTTCATGCTGCACCATTAAACGCTTCTGTTAAATGCCTGTTCAATTAAATAATGTCTAAAACTTAACATTAGGACTGTTAAGCTTAGTTTACATCAGTAGCCCTCGTTGCTAATTAATTTTAAATAATTGTTCACGTATTATATTACTTAGCACTTTAAAGGCGCACAAAAATTTTTACAGATACTTGAAAGAAATAACTTCCTATGGGGGGTATTGATTCGACGGGTTTCGATTTTAGGGATAGGTCTTCTAACAAACTCGCTCGCTTTGTATTATGCTGTCTGTTGTTTTGCTGTAAAAAGGCGTCAGTTGCTTTGGGAATTTAGTTGGAAGAATTGAAGAATTGAGCAGTGAGACTTTTGAGCCAAGTGAGACTTTCAGCTGTAAATTTTGTAAAATAGTATTATACTCGAAGAAAGCAAATTTATGTAACAAATTTTTCCGGCTCATATTTTTTTTTGTAGATTAATTTATATCTGATATTGATATATTTATTGATAATAATTTCACGAGGAAATTGTGTCGAACGCGACTGACAGGTAAATCTCCGAAGCATCTGACAGTACTATCCGTCGTCTAGCCACCGCAGTAGAGTTTCGGTGGTTTTCCCAAAGCTGAGACCACAAATTTAGCGCACCACTGACATGAAAACATTCGAAAATACTTAGCATGCGTCGGTTAACGTACAGTTTATACGAAGGAAACATTCGCACCCCGCCTCGCCCAGTAGTGTATTTGTATCAAAAAAAAAACAAACAAAAAGCAGTTTTAGCCTTTTTTACGTGACCGGAAGCTCGAATTCCGGACGTTGTAGTCTGCCGCAGCAAAAAAACAAAAAACAAAAAAAAACAAAAATCGAACGAAAACAAAATCAATTTTCCACCGTCTTTACCAGCCTACGCGAACGCCACGCAGAGATGCAGCAAATGACGAACAGGGAGAACGTAAGAGGTGGTAGTCGAAGCACATCGGGTCGGGTGAGTACAGTGATGGGATGGGACGAGCTCTATTTAGGCGATCAGTTATGTATTTTTCCTCGCATCCTTCATGGGAATCATAAAGGGCGCTTATTTCCGGATGCGGTTTGACAGGGTTGTTTCACATTCGAGCTGGCACTGGTGGTGCGTTGTAGAGATTGTGGATCCCGAATCTGCGCCGTTAAAGTAAGGCTGAATGTTTCGTAGATCCGTAAATCTTTCGAAATTCATGCCGCTTTAGCGATCGCGAAGGGGGATTCTGAAATCCTCGAAGATTCATGTTGATTTAAAAATCATTAATGATTCATGACTCTTTGGAGATTTAGAAGGCTACGAAGATTAATGCATTTTTGAAGATCTCTCTGAGGCCTCCAAAGATTCATTAATCAGCCAGAAGCAATCTCAACCTCGCCGAGAGGTTCGTACGACACAACACTAACTGGCGCTCGAGCGTCCCCTGCTTCTCGAACGCATCATTTGAACATGTTTTCGGTGTTTTGCGCCAGACCCAAATGGGCACAGCACCCCTCGCCAGTCCCGCCAGCCCCATTGCCATGGCACTTGGGCCAACGTAAGCCACTGGGGCGGTGGTTTTGACCGGACGAGGTTTCTCCTGCCAGGAGTGGACACCTTGCGGCTAGGCAACAATTTCCTATTTTTCCCAACCTCAAAATGGGGACCGTTTTTGAGTTTCTTTTTTTTTCTTTTATTTTCTTTTCTATTGTTTTTCTATTATTTTCTTTTGTATCATTTACGCTACCTTTGGCTTTGATTCAGATTGCACGGCGAAGAAGATACTAAATTTTATCACAATCCAACCAACAAATGCATCGATCGTACATCAAGCGACTTCAGACGGCGCTGAGAGCAGTGCTGGCTGTTGTTTGATGTCGGTGAGAACGCTCGGTTCCATAGCTGCCTGGCACCCCACACCCACACCCACGGGCTCTCGATCCTGTATCTGGAGCCTCCACAGGGAGCACTTAATCGCAAGGAGCAACGGCCGCATAACAACCTTCACGATCCAGACTCATCCTTGCATATCATAACGCATCGCATACACGGCTCGCTTGAAGATAATTCGTAGTTAAGATTGGTGTTAGTTATTGCACGTACTCGGTTTGGAATGGAACAATGATAAGTGGAAAAGTGGTTGCTAGTTTTAGTATGTATGTCTATTAATCTTAAATAATTCCATACAGGAACGCAGGTAATTATGTCAAATTTATTCGTGTGTGTTTGCCAGCATCAGGATCGCGAAGCTGCCCGCCCTTTTCGCAACATGTAACCCTTGTGCAATGCTTTTCTCAATCAGGTATTTCCAGTGCATTCATCAAAAGCTGTACCACCTCACGATGGCCGACTATGATGACTTTACGAGCACAATTCTGTCCGCACGCAACGCGTTCCACATCACACCGGAGGGTGTCGCACAGTTCAAGGACTGGCTGCAGTCGATTAAACGGTGAGTGAAGAATCGATTGCAACCCGTTTTGCACGCTTTGGCTAAACGCATTTGTCCGTTCCGCAGCTCGAAATCGTGCAAGAAGGAGCTATGGTTACAGATCAGCACCGCGCTCAACTCTAAATGACATAGACTAGATTCGATTGGATCGGAGCTGAATGTGATGCTGGCGGCGGCTGCTGCGGCGACTGCTACATCGGCAGCTACATCCAACAGTAGTAACAGCAACAATATCGGCGACTGCCCGCCACCCAGTTACGGGAGTGGCGGAGGAGGTGGAGGTGCCAGCAAGCATCAGGGTGGCGCCCCGTACGCACCACCCGCCGCTGAGCACACCCACAGTGCGACCAGCAACAATACCGTACCGATTGCTGCCTCGCCGCCAACTTCGGTCTCGTCGACGGGATCGCTCGTCGGTAGCTGCAAGCCGCCAATCGTATCGCTGGACGAGAAGCAGCAGCTGCCACTGACACCATCCAGCCACGAGCTGGTTGCTGCAGCGTCGTCGGTGAAAGGAGGTCAGCCACCAGGCGGCGCTCCGTCAACCACACTTCCGGCGGTGGGATCGAAAACGACCACGACTGCTTCGGCCTCCCTGGCGGTGGCAAGCATCGTTCCACCGGGAGCGAAGCAACTTCGCCACGTTGTAAAGCCGATTCTGCAAGCTGCTGCCCTACCCGCACCAAAACCAACGCCCACGGCGGATGGAGTGACGTGTGCGCGTAAATCACATATAACCGCCGGTGTTTCAGCTTCTCCTGCTGCCGGAGGTTCCGTCAGCGGTGCAAAAATGGAAGAAGTGGTGGCTCCGACCGTACCGGATCCGACGCACGAGCAGAAGCCGCCCACGGCAGTAAACGCAACCGAAACGGAGCATGGCTCGAGCGGTAGCAGTGGATCGGTTGTTGTATCCGCTGCAGGCAATAGCAAAGCCCTAATGGCGACCGGTTCGGTGGAGGCGGTGGTGCCAGACGCTACAGCGAGCGCTGTCTACAGCGCACCACATCTGCCGCAATACCCACAGCGTCCCGCGAAATACGCGGTGGCTAAACAACCACCCGAGCAGCAGCCGGCAGAGAAACAGCCGCACACCGAGCGTGCCAAGCAGCATCCGTCGCAGCCGGCCCAAAAACCACCGAAGCAACATCATCAACCGAAGCAGCAGCCAAAGCAGCAACAGCAGCAACAAAAACAAAGCCAGTCCAAGCAGCAGCAGCAGCAACATCTTTATCATCATACGGCGGTGGTTGCACACAGCCAGCAACAGTCGGCGGCGGCTGTGGCGGCAGCAGCGGCAGCTACGGTTGCGATGATCGCACAGCAGCAGCAGCAGCAGCAGCAGCAACACCATCATCACCACCAACATCAACACTATCAGCAGTCGTCGACGGTTGCTGTCGCGTCGCAGGCACTCAGCCAGCTAACTACGGCCCCGGCCACGCTCGCTCCGAACCATCATCCGCACGCGCAGCACCACCTTTACACGCATACACACCACCAGCAGCAGCCACAGCCGCATTCGATAGTGCCGATGCCGGCCAGCAACAGCTACACCCATCTGCATCAGCAACAGCAGCAGCAGCAGCAGCAACAGCACCGTCAGCAGCAGCAGCAGTACTTGCAGCAGCGCCAGCAGCAAGCTGCTGGTGCATCGCAGCTAACACTGCCGATGCCCGCACCGACCGCCATGCAAGCTTCGATGCTAACCGCAGCGCTGCACCATTCGACGCAGCAGCAGCAGCAACAGCAGCCCCATTTACACCACCAGCATCATCTGCACCAAAAGCAGCAGCCGCAGCAGCCGCCATCTTGTCCACCGCATCCGCAGCTGGCGGCCCAGGTGACGCAGCCCGGTCCGACGCCGCAGCAGCAAATTTTCCAGTTCCATCAGCTGCAGCAGCACCACCACCAGCATCAACATCAGCACCAGCACCAGCATCAGCACCAACACCAGCACCAACACCAGCACCAGCATCAACACCAGCATCATCACCATCATCTACTGCAGCAGCAGCAACAGCAGCAGCAGCAACAGCAGCAGCAACAACAGCAGCAGCAACAGCAGCAGCAGCATCACCACCAGCAACAGCAGCAATATCATCACCATCATCACCACCATCCACCGACACCGCAGCTGTCAAACCAACATGGCGGCCCGCCGCAGCAGCCGCACCAGCCGCACCAGCAGCAGCAACAGCAACACCCGCAGCAGCAACAGCAGCTGCAGCAAGCGGCCCCGGTCCCATCGACGGTCGCGACCGTATCTGCCGCCGCACCGCACGCACCCCCGCAGCAGAGCATCAATCTGAACGTGAACCACCACGTCATCTCGACGCCGATCGTGGTCGACTTCTCCAACATGACCGTCAACTGCGTGCAGCTGCAGGAGGCCCAGCACCCGAACCCGATCGCTGCGGCCGCGGCCGCGAGGGGGGCG
>JXWZ01011745.1:0-17896 GCA_000956215.1 Anopheles farauti No. 4
TAAATTTCAAAAGCAATTTTATTCAAAATTCCACATTTAATTAATTTAAACAGCTCAGTATTTGGGTGACATATTTTCGAATATTTACTTACCTACTTTCTGCGTTAATCCAAAATGGGACGTACAATAAATAATTTCAATAAACCTCCTTTATCTACTTTTGCAGAAAATTCTAATTTCATATACAAACTAATTCTTTGAGAGATAAACTCAATCTCCCTCATACTGAAACTCATATGCCAAACGAGTTTTTTCATGTTTAATTTAAACTATTACTTAAGTATAAAGTCCTTTCCCAACGATAATAATGCCTGTCATCGTCTCAGTATTATGATGCTAAACTGAAACCGTTTTGTTCTACGAATGAATATATTGTTGTTGAGTGAAACTCAATCCAACGCTCTCTGACAGCAGAGGATTTATTATGCTGTAGGTGAGCAGTTGCTTTAAGTTAATTGTTCAGAAGAGGCACTATCGTGACTCGTTGACTGTATGATGGGTCCTCAGCACGGAAACGAAGAAATCTCCGGATCGTGTTCCCGCCCAACCGTCGAATTATTTATGCTCATTTGAATTTAATGAAAAAAGGTAGCTGCTTAGAACGGTCTGGTAGGCCGGATACTGTGTAGAGCGCTGTTTTTGTGAGAATTTCCATTGGAGATTAGATTTTCCCCACAGCAGAGAGCAAGTTTCAGAACGTTCTGTGGTTGCATGTTTTTTCTTTTGATTTCGTCATACTTTAGATTCCCTTGTTTCTTGTGGAGCCATTATAAAACGGAAGAAAATGGTGTATGTGGCAGGGAGTAAATGATATAAATGCCAAAGTACCCGCCACATTTTCCCCACCACCGGGTGGATGACTCTAAACGCTGGATGTTTCATCACATTTTGTGTGATGCCCAGCTTTACCAAAATATTACGGGTAAAAGCTTTTAGTGATTAACGTGGCGAAGCAGCGAAAAGGCGACCAGGAGCGAAAGCATAGAGCGAAACTTGAAGCACGTTTTGTTTTTGGATGATGTACTTATGATATTACATTTTTGTAAGATAAAGAATACATAGTATTCAACCTTATTGTTAAGTATATCAGGCTTTCGACCGTAGCATTAAAATAGATTAAAAAAGGTTAACTGTATTCCCTGCTCTCAACAGGTAATGTATAAATTTAGCTCACCTCATCACACCTCGTCGTCATATTAAGGATGATGGTTTGATGAAGCTGGTGCAGCTCAGTATCAGCATGAACTAGGACAAACCCGTGAACATGACCTGTAGCTGATGGAAGACAAATATTTATACAACCTAATGGCGGTCAGTGTTACTTCATGCCACTGTCGGTCAAGCCAACCACGCGCTGGAGTCTTAGTAAATTTCCATTTCGTTTTCCATTTGGCGTGGCCAGTAATGATAGCAAGGCACCGTTTCACTTCGTTGTGTAATAATGGTAGCAAAATGTTGGAACTTTGCCGAACAATGCAAAAAGCAAAAATTATTCCGCCGGTTGCTAGGCACTGACGGTACTGATGAGAGCTGGGAAATTACGAACGTACATGTGTTCCATTAAAGAGATAGACAGAGAGAGAGAGTGAGAGAGAGAGAAAGAAAGGACATGGGAAAAGGGTACAGAGAAAGGATACATATGCCTAGGGCAGTGTTCAAGCGGTTAATTAAAATGAAGATGAGTTCTTCGCATGAAATAAATTAAAATTATTTCCAGCGCACCGTTCCATGCGTGCTAACGATCAAATAGGCGGAAACATCCCACTGGGCCGTTGCATATTCCATGTACTATGCCAGTGTCCGACGACCAGTACGAGCAGTAATGTAGATGACGTGTACGGTTGATGGTGGGTCTATCTGAAAAACGGCTTTAACTGTAGGAAGGAAAACAATAATGCCTGTGTACCGGCTACAAAACATTCCAACGCGGGTCGCAATACTATCGTCTAGTGCTTCAAATTCTGTGTTTTGTGGCGCCGTGCAATCGAGAAATTTTCGAGTAAACATCATCGGCATTGGTTGGTTTACAAACAAGCTTCAAGTTTTGATGCCTCTAGATTTTTTTTCTCTCAGTCAATTCCACGTATTAGAGCTGCGGTTTACAAGGAAGGTTTCCAGAAAAGCTACTAAAAAAACTAGAACCTAAGAGATGCAAGACACATTTTGTGAATTGAGGACTTTTGCTAGGGGTTTGTTTAATTGGAGAAGATTGAGGTTATTTTTGCGAACGGCTTGAACTTCAAAGAATTTAATCTTAAAGCCTTTTATTGCTAGAGAAAAGAATTTTGCTTTAGGTTCACTTCATACTTTTCGCATGGTTTACCGCTAATGAAAGATGCATAAATACTTCAACCATCATAGTAGATTTCTTGAAATTTTTCATGATTTTTTAAAAATATTATTTGGGGTGAATACGATAAAGAAGCGACTGATTTGAGCTGAACATCGGCTTTATAAACGAAACAAAAGCATGGATGGTAGTTTTGCAATCTGATCAGTTGAATTTAACTATATGGCAGCACAATAAATTGAATTTAATTAATGAGGTAATGGTTTGAAAATGTGTGCTTGGTTATTTTATGCACGTCATAAAATAAGAATTAATTTGTAAATGTAAGGAATAGTCGCTGTTTCGGTTTGAATCATTTAACATATCTTTATTCAGGTAAAAGAATGTTATTTTACCTCCCAAAACGAAAATGCTTTTTTTTAAACTCATCTCATTGTTAAAATATTCCATTATAATGATACATTTCATAAACAGCGAGTTTTTTAATCTGAAAAGTGTTCAACAGGTCACACTATCGATCACTTTCGTGTTTCTTCTCCATATAAGTTGTTCGATTTGATATATGCAATATATAAAATTTATAATTGTTATGTCCAATTCTGTAAAACGATGTTTTGAGCTCGCCAAAATCCGTTTAACCAATCTTTACAAGCACCGATTTCGCGATGAATGGTGAAGATAATCCTTTCCAGGACCACAATTGTTGTGCACCATTGTGAAACATTGTATGATCTAAAAGACAGGCAAACGTTTTTAGGCAGGTTTTAGGATTTTCCAACAACACGCTTAGCAACCGTTGTAGGTTCACTAAGCGTAATCACTTTTCCGTTTCAGCGTAAACTAAGCAGGCAAAGTTGGATCGCTATTGGCAACGGATACACCCTCCAAAAAAAGCGGCTGTATAAATTGGCTCTGGGACGGATTACACTTTAGCGTTCCTAATTTGCTCCCGTCCGCGCTAATGCTCTAACAATATCAGGCATTATAGGGGTTTCGGTAACTCCCAGGCCTGGCAGACGGATGGCAACGTTTTTCCGAGGAGCTCAAAAGTTTTCCCTGACTTCGCACCTGGTCAACCATGGCGGTCGCTTTCTTCTGCCCATTGATGGTCGGGTGAGATATTCATCGCCAATTTGCACAGCAATCCTTGCGTTTAATTAATAATTGAATTAAATCATTCGCCAGCGCTCGGTAACTGAACAGACACAAACAAAAAGATGAAGGCAAAAAAGCGTCGGAAAAAGGCTGCCAGATTTGATTAGCTGGTTTTCTTTCGCTGGAACGTGGATGGAGGAACGGTGATGTCTTTTGGTAGTGCAAAGCGTAAGATCGCCAAAAATCAACACCTTGAGCGTTGTTAAGGCTGCTTTTTTGTGTCAGCTCGCTGGGTAGATGTCTCATCGTGAGTGCTGGTTACGGTTAAACATTTATAAGAATTATCTACCACGCAGCGAATCATTTGTTTTTTAAACGTAAAGCTTAATTTAAGCATAGTTCTTCTTTATTTTAGTTCAAGGCGGTTGATGCAAACATTAATGCAACGGCAAAGTAGAATTTAATCATAGGTAGCTGTGAAATATGTTTCGTAAAAGACTAATAGCAAACCCAAAATTGTTCTGTGAAGTATGAATTCATTCATTAGTGTTAAGCAAACGAGTTATTTAATGGAATCTACGCTTGTTTTAGTTATTATTTCTTATTCGAAAAGGACAAAGTACGGTATGTTTTACTTTTATACAATTCATAAAATTTCTCAAAACATTCAACTATTCTAGATGCTCATCGTTTGTTTAAAAAGCCGTATCCGATTTTAGAACTTTGATCATTAGGCAAAATAATAAGTTAAAACCCTATATTAATTATTAACCACACTAGCTCATCTTATTGATATTCTATTAGTAAGAATGTGTGAATGTGTGAGTAAGAATGTATTCTTATGAATAAGCGCTAAATAGTTCTTAGGTTGCATGTTGAACTTTGTTTTTAACACGCTAAAGGACGTTGAAAGTTCAAGGAAATCTAAGGCAACTGAGACCAGGCAAATGAAACTACGCCATAGACTATGTTTCGGAGTTTGTTTTGAACGTCCAAAGGAATATCTCTCATTTTCGTATTTCACTACACGTGTTCCCGAGTAGAAACGCTGGACACAATGCTGCCACTAGAAACCATCGCCGTGAAAATTATTCCAAAAGTCCTTTCGTTTGCCGAACCCAAGGGAGCCGCTCCGGCCTGACAGAAGCGTTTGACGAGAGCCTAAATTGCTTTAGTGTTTCTTGGAAAAGAAGAGATTCATGTTTTTCACCAGCTTTGAGAAGAATGATATGGATGAGTAAAGTCTCAGCTGGAACTTCTTTTTGTGCTGAAGTTGTTGATGGACGGCAGATTTTGATGAAAATTAAGAGAGGATAGGAGAAGCAAACATCAAGATAAGAAAAGAAAAAGCGTTTTCATGTTTTATTTTGTTTCGAACAACCTGAGGACGTTTAAGCGTTGATTCGTTGCGCTTGCAAGAATGAGCAGTCTCAGGCACGCCCCGGTTGTCTTTTTCCATCTGGGTGATAACCTGGGAATGGTGAAGTGTGCTCTGTCGAAAAAATTGAATTCATTTTCCTAATCTGCTGAATAAATTATAATTATAAATGTAGTTCACTGTCTACAAGAGTCTTTGGAACATTTAGACGCTTCAAACCGAAAACATCATTCTGTGGTGGTGATCCCGGACTGAATAGTACTTGTGCTTGCGCTTGGTGAGGATTATTATTCAGATCGCAACTGCCCTACATATTTGGTGTGCAATTGAGAGAATATCTCGGTTTGCACGATATTCGAGGTACATATTGGTGGAAGCTAGTCGGTTAAACAAAGGCAAACTTAACGACCACTAATTAAGAGTGATGTTATTCGTCGAGATTAGTGACCAAAAAATAATAAAAATAATTTAAACAAATAACCGTATAAACAAGCGGTGGTCACAATGATAGCTGTATTTATAACAGTGAACCGACTTATAACCTAGTTCGCAGAAAGTTGCTTGTTTCTTCCTTTATAAATCAATTTGACATGATTAAGTAAGAATAATGCTCAAGGGTGGTGCAGCAATAACACTCAGTTCAAGTACTTTGCACACATTAATGTATATTCTTACAATTTTCATTATCCTTGGATGGCCGTCTCTAAATTTGAATACCGTCCATCCTCGAGTGGCCACTAGAAGGTCCATAGCGTCAATAGAAGTGCGCAACACACAAAGTAAGTAGTTTATTTAGGTACCTAGACCCTTTAAAGCTTCCGGTTGAAATCTTACCTTTTTTACAGTTTCAGTGCCGCTTGCCGGCAGGGGAGCTGAATGTTTTATTTCACATTTGAATGCCACTAGCCGAAGGACCGGGGTCAGAGAGCGGGTAATTCTTCGAAGAAATCTTATTAGGGCAAACTTCAAACACTGCTCAAGGCTCTGCCTCATGTTTAAGGTTCGGAGTAGGGTTTTTTTCGTTCATTCCATACTTTGCACACAAGGTTTACGGGTTTTACCTCTACCGGAAGTGAGTATGTGCCGGGCGGTATACCTACAGCACACCAGAAACTTCAACCATGAGCAACAGAAACAAGGGTGCCCAGGTGCACAGGGGACTCCCGGGAGCTGCCAGACCCAGCGTTTCACTGTAGCGCTGTAGCAGCAGTACAAACCTAATTTTCCGTGAGCTTTCCCACGCCACAAGGAACATCAAAATCCTCGCCAACCTTCGCTGTGCAGTCAAAAATCACAGGGTAGGGGTCTTTGTATTTATATTACTTCCGTCCCGGTTCAACACTCTCGGCATCCGGTTTGGATTAAAGGTAGCATTCGCGTTGGTTAGCTCACACACCACCTCCGGCAGCAGATAACCTGTCTCGGCTTCCATTTTTCGAGGGTTTCAGATACCTACGTTATCATAATTTTCAAACCGGCAGTGTTGGTTGGTTGTGTTTTCGGGTGTGGTTTTGTCCGCGATAGTCGGCATCCGGCGACCGGCTGCAACCATTTCGTACAGCGCAAACCAGCTCCACCCTTTTTGTTGGACAAGATTTATTAATATTGAGATGTCATAATTCTATGTTTACGAATGGAATAAAATGCGAGTATTTATCTAGCACCTCGGGTGGGTGGCAGGTTTGCGAAAGAAACGAGTGCTATTCGAGAATTGTTCTGCGGTCGGTTAACCTTCTCGGCTTTGAGTTTGCGTTTCGGCTTTAGGGGAGGACAAACATTCTCGAAAACTGCAACGAGCCTAGAGTGCTCTTCCCGTGGAAAACGGTAGACGATGTCTAGACGATGGTAGAGTGTTTCGTCCTACCGGTAACTGTCCGCTCCAGTTTCGTGAATAACTGGGTCGCACGCTTCCTTTCCTTGATTGGTTATGATGGCTGGTCGTATGGAGAAACCATGACGGCATCATTCCAACGCTACGAAATAAGGCTGCCGTAGCTTCGGCTCATGGGAAGCCTACTGTCATTGCGTGCGGTTGGTTGCGAACGAACACAGCACAACCGTTGGAGAGTAAAGTGGATGGGTTGAATCGATGTCAAAACCAGTCTTGTCCGTTCGTCTTCCCAGAGAAGTTCGTTACAGAGCATTTGAGCAGTAATTAGAGCTTCTAGATTAGAGTGCACATGCTCCTGTAGGTGACGGAGGCCGTGTTACTACTGCTGACAACTAATTACTTCTAGCTAGAGTCGGCCGAGCGAGTAGTAGCGGCCAGTGCACTGATGATAGAGTTGTACAGCAAAATTACGTCCAACAGGTACTGGGGTAAAAAAGAGTCAAATTATACTCGAATCATAGTGTACATGTTTTCTTCGTTCGCTGTACCGGTGGTGAATGTAATTTCTAGCGCTAACATGTGATATCTTCCGTTTCTTTTCGCAGTGAAAGAGTACCACTACTGGTGCCTGATACTAGTGCTGTTCCCGATCCTGACACTGTTCGGCAACGTGCTGGTGATAATGGCCGTTTGCCGCGAGCGGACCTTACAGACAGTGACCAATTATTTTATAGTGTCGTTGGCGATAGCCGATCTCCTAGTGGCCGTGGTCGTGATGCCGTTCGCTGTGTATGTTTTGGTAAGTGTGTTGTTTTTTGTCTTTCGTGTATATATCTGTACTAGGAAATAATCATTTTTCTCGTTGTGTCAAATTTGCAAGCTAACCTAAATTTATAAAAGTTATTCATGAAATGGATTCTTTGGAAATCTTATATTCCTCGTAAATATTGCTCGTAAGATATTCTAACACGGAATAATAACGTCATATTGTGTCAATTCACATCCCAGCACGTACAGTAATGATGGAAAAGCATTTCTCAGAAATTAATTACTGTTTGAGCCTGGTGGTATAATAAATCGTTACATGATGGCATGCTGACGAAAGCCGCTATATTTTGCTACAGTTGGTCACGGAGGTCACGTACGCTATATTTGATTTACTTCTGCTGAGGAATTCAAGAAGCATGCAAGAGCAAATAGCTTGCATTTATTAGTGTAATGATCCACACGACGCCTCCATTTGACCTAACTTAGATGTATATTTTATTTTCTTGCATTATTTTTTTTTCAAGAATAACGTCGTACTATTCGATAAAACGCGGTGCTTCATGCTAAGTAATAGTGCTTTTGAAGTAATTCACATTAACGTGACTACAAGGATGAGCATTGTTACGTCTTCATTCATTATGCAATGCTCTCTTAGATTCTCTGATTTTTCCAAAAGTTATAGGTTTAATTTTAAAACTTTTCTTTGTAGTATGTTTTCTACGTAATAGATATCATCTCGAATATAGTTACCCTTTGTAATGATTTTTAGAATACGTGGTTTGTAGTATTTACCTTTCCAAATGCAGCGTATCATCAGTTACGCAAAAGTTTCGCATACGTTTTCTTCCGAGCTCCTGCTCTGAATGTCTGGTATTAAGTTCCAAAGAAGTGGTTCACCGCACACAGCATGACGCGTTCGAGGTATCCGTACAAGGTTTCCATCTGGTTATCATTTCGTCCAGTCATGAAGTTCACAAAGCTTCCCTTTTCAGGATGGGAAATTCTTCATCCACTCGCCTGCTGCTCCGGGAAAGGAAGTTTTTTACCACTCAGAAAGGTCCAAACACATCTCTATAGCAGTTGCCAAATCGTCTCACCGAATACTTTGGTTCCGCGTTCGGTTGGAAAAACGGCAAAAGTTTTCACCGTTAGCGGGATGCTGGACGTCGGATGTATGTGGTTCAAATGTTGCACGAAATGAAATTAATGTTTAATAAGCAATTTTATTTATCAACTTTCCGTTGTGATCCCGATGTTGCGTTGCTCGAATGTCTGCGATGTGGCGGAAAAATGGGTTTGTCCGACGTCTCTATTCGAGCGTTGGGTTTGTTTAGTCCAAAGTAGTGACCAGCGCCTGTGCGAAAGTTTTCCGTCTTCAACTTGAAGTTCCTGACGATGGGTCGGTCAACGATGCGGTGCACACACTCTCTCGCACAACGATTCAACTGATGATATTTAATTAAGAAAAGGCCTCAGGTCCGGCGTGCTTATATTTAATGCAAAAGGAAATTGTCGAATGAATCGGCCGTACTAACGGGTTTTCCTTGCCGAGTGGATGTGACGGCATGTGCAGACTTTTCGTCAGTTTATATGAGTTTCTCAAATGCTTCACAGCTGTTGTAGTAGAACGATCTAAAAGGTCTCGTTTCATTTTTGCTTAATTAATTGTGCAAAGATTTGTGGTCTCGCCAATGAAGGTACGCTTTTTGATAGGCAATTTTATGGTGATTTACTCGCTCGTGCGATGAAAGATGTGTAAAATATTTCCATGATCGATGAAGAATCAAAGAAATCGGTCATATAATCCATCGGATAGCCATCTCCGTGTGTACGGCTAATGCAACGCATGCGACCGAAAGTAATCCCTTAATTCAATCCGGGACGAACCTCCGGCGTACCATTCGTTCGTCACCATCGATCGGCCCAGCCCCTATCAAATAAAGCTTAGAACCACTGGACCTCTACAGCAAAGCACGATCAGAACCAACATCACAAGAAACGTCCATGAGCGTACGGTGATTTTCTCACGAAACCGAGCTATTAGGCTGAAGAGGCCTGTACGTCGCCTGTAATTTTCCTGTTTCCCAAACGTGTCCGATCCGGCCATTAATTATGCCAACACAGTTGCCACGGGCGGGCAGAAGAGGCAGAGCGAGAATGCCCTGCGCAAATTTTTTCGGGGCCTCTTACTGTCCCATTAGTGTCGAGCCACTATTCCTACGACTAGTTTGGTGTGCGCGTGTTTCGTACGCACATGGTCACTTTCTTTTCATGCGGCGTCTGTGGAAATCTGTGTTCGTTTTCCCCTCCATTTTGCCCCGATAATGCATTACCGTTGTCAGTGCCGTCGGGAAAGTGGTTTCGTGATGGTTGAACGGACTAGTGCCAGCGTTTTGTAAGCAAATGACTAATTGAATGCTTAATTAATGTGTCTTTGATATCGGGTCGTCAAAGGACAGCCTCGGCCATGGGTAAATTTCAACTGCGTCAGTAGCCGAGACGAAAAAGTTAATCGAACGGCTTTGCTGATGGGATTCAATTACTTTAAGAATGTTTTTGCTGCTGATGCGCTTCGGAAACAAGAGTGATAACTTTCTGGAATGTTTTACAAGAACTTGTAACATTTGGGATTGCGGTTTCGAAAACGTATGAGTATAATTTGAGAGTTTCTTTAGGCGAGAAGTTCGTAGAAAGATGTTTGTGGTTGCTTTTTTCCTAAAATAACCATAATGTGAGAAACAGTTTCTTGACTGCAAGAAAAAGAAGTAATAAATCGAGACGAGCTTTTTAAAAAGCATTTTTCATCCAAAATCTTTGTTTGATCCGCAAGGGATACTATACTTCCGGTGAACAACGAAGGCTCAAAATCTCCCCCCTAACCAATGAACGATGTAGCGGGATACCTTCCCATTTTGAATAAGCCCATATGCACAGATCCCTACCAACCGGATGTTCACATAACGGCAATTTCAGAGAAATGGGTAGGAAAATATCAAATCCAAAATTAAGAATTAAATATATGGCGGATATGGCATTCACTTTTTGGGTAGCGCATAATTCTTTGCCAATAAAAAGGTCCCTTTTGAAATTAGATTAAGCCGAATTTTGAGGATATACTCTTGCCTGCCTGAATGGTGCGATTAAATTTCCATACGCTTTGTAAAGTGTCAGAGCATAAATTGTGAATGGCTAGCATATGCAAAGATATTTGCGATATTATGTTATGTCAAAATTCACAGTCTATGTTTGAATAATAATAAATTTTGCAGTTCAGACAAATACTGCAAACTCGAAGAAATGCTGCAAACTCGATAATCCGCCAAATATTTTAGAAAAAGTTATTTATGCTGTAGTTTCATATTAAATAGTGAAAATTTTATTAAACAACTGTATTATACCGGACAAGCTTAAACAATTGCCTCAATCGACGGACGCTGTAAATTTTCAACAACGGGTTGCAAACCTGCGAGGCACTAGTCTCTGCTTCATATGGCCGTTCCGGCGTGTGCGCTTGGAAATATGCCGAATCTCCCATTCGTGCTAGTGCCGAAAGTTGTGGACTAATTGTTTCCGACAATTTTGCGTCGGTGCGGAAGTCTGCTGGTAGTGTGGAACATACCACACGCACACCTGTACCCAAGGTTCGAGGGAGTTAACGAGTTGACGACAAGATTTGTGGAAAAGCCGCGGTTGGCCATCATCCCACGGCAACTGAGCGGATGTGGGAATGCACGCGAAGGAGGATTTGTGTCGGTGTCAGCTAGGTGTTGTTTGAATATCCGGCAACTACTCTTGACAGTTTGGCGGACCGAGATTTCCTGTACGGGTGTTCCACGTGCCAGGTGAGATAGTGCGAAAGGTTCAACGGCGAGATACTGGTTTTTCTCCTAGAATACTGCGCTTTTCCGGGAAATGTTTGTATTCGCTGAGGGGTGAGAGTGTGCGGATTTCGTGAACAATTCCTGCACGGCGTTCGGGTTGCCTTTTTATGGAGGGGTTTTGTTTATGTGAAGCAATGGTTCTAAAGCTCCAATGTTGCCGTTAATTGTAGATATGCTTGGGGAACACGCAAGGGTATACTTTTGTGGAAACTTCGGTCCCAAGGTGGGCGTGGAGCAAACTTTGCGTCACCCAAACAACCTTTCCGAAGAAAGCCGATTAGCTGGAATGGAAGCGGTGAGCTGGGTAGGTAATTTGGTTTCGCATGTTATCACCAACCGTGGTAAACCGCAAAACTCATACGCAGGCACGACACAAGGCATCTGCAGCGATGTTTTAGCAGCTAGGATGACCGAGTTTTGGGATTGTTTGAGGCCTGTGTAGCATGTGCTAACTGATATTAATAGTTTGTATTCGCATGGACTAACTACAACTACAGAAGAGTTGGATCTGAAAGGTGTTCTTGATGTGTTTTAAAGAATTCTTTGGTAATGATGCCATGTCAAGTGAAAATGCGACAATCGACTTAATTGATGACCGATGTATTGCGGTTGATTAAATCTGAATAGATCACATTTCAGCTGTAGCTGGTTGTGGTTCGAATAAATGGAGCGTGATTATCAGGGATTTGCGTTCGGATGGTCAATTTGAAGGGTGTAATTTTGATGTTAAAACTGAATTAGATATTGAACTTCATGAAAGTATGATTTCAGTTGGAATGACTTCACGAAAAAAAACTATGATTTAAATTTCTTCAAAAGATATCTGCAGCGTTGAAAACATAAATTGCTTGGTAATTAGCACATAATTTTGGAATTATTTAAATGGTTGGTATAAATGTCCCAATATAAAATTACCAACAAAAATTTCAACAAACGAAGAACAGTTTACAGAAACAGTTGGTGCTTCAAATTAGAATGCTAAGGATAATAAAACATGCAGTGTTGGCAACTATCAATAGTGTTTGTTACACATTTCTTGTTTATGCTTAGTGCTTAACAAAAATAATAGCTGAAATGAAAACCAAGTAGCAATTTTTTACCAACACTTTACCGGGAATTCTCAAAACTACCATCACTGACTGAAAGATAGGAAATATCCACTGGTTAAGTGTTGTTAATATTTGAATCCGAATCCCGGTTCTGAAAAAAAGAGCTAACGAAAAAAGCAAGAAAATAATAAATGACGGTCCTACCAGCGGTCACATATAAATATCCCATAAAAATTTATGCCGTAAAGCTACAAAAAGGCAAACAGGTTGATTCATAGCAGTTTATTCCACAACAAAAGATTTAAAAAAGGAACCACGTTCGGCGATGACAAATTAGCCTCTTTAATATTTAACCATAGATACTGTGGCAAGTAAGAATATACTCCGTAAGCGTTCTCGTTGTCGAAGCAACAATGTGATGTGATGTGTAGGGAAGCGTTTTGGAATAGAGAGGATACCAGAATGGACCACCCGGTCGAATAGCCGGGCACTGTAATGATGTAGTGCTATCGCCGAAAAACAACAACGGACCCACTCGGTGACGACATTTTCTTGTCGCTTGTGCGAATCCGCCAGCCGGTGCCAGCCGATTGGCCGAAAGAAAGGAAACTTTATCGTCGCTGTTCCTTTTCGCTACGGCGCACATTGTACCGCCGCCTGCGGCCTGTCGAGCGAGTGAAAATGAAGAAAGACATATCGGTCTCATCTGTTATTCATAGGCTACATGATGGACGATACTTCTGGTCGACGGCTGCTGCTATCGCCAATTACCGTGACCCTTTGGTTCGGTCGACCGTTGAGCTTTGGCCGCTGGCCATAGGTCAATCGATTTCTTGGACATTTTCCAATTTCGGATCTCTTTTTTCTTAGCGTCCCTCGAGGGTGCTGCAAAATTGGTTGCAATCCTAGTGATTTCCGAGTCTTTTACAAATTACTTCCGATTTTAAAGATCTTTTGGACAGGGTTGCCTGGTGAAGTATGGAAGCTCGGTATGTAATGTAAAATAATGTATAAAATAATATATACGTCTGAATATAATGACGATAGCTCAATCTGTAAGGTTGTTAAAACTAAGAAAAAGGTAACAACTAAAAAAAATGGTATGCAGTAAAATCTAATGATAGGAAATAAATTAAAAAAAATTGAATAAAAAAAATTCAGTTACTGCTTTTTTTCTTTATTACTCATGGTCTTTCAGCTTTAAATAAAAAAAGTGACTTGACTGTGGTACGCTAAAAGGTTAACTCAAGCCGTAATTATTGCGGAAGCTATGGGATTAGCACGAAAGGAGTAGCTTAAAGCACACTCGGTTGTTGCTGTTAAGTGTTGCAATTTTCAAACCTAACGATCACTTTACAGGGACAACAACGACTCTTTAATGGGTCTCACAACTCGCTGGAATTTGCAAAACTGTAATAAACGAGCAATTTTCCATACCACCACACGCTCTTCCTGCAACGCTCGTTTCAACGCCAACTTCACTCGTTTGCGATTTCGGGTGGAACTTTGCATATTTACCACACGTTTGTGTGATTATCATCATGAATGTCCCGGTTGCGGTTGTTGGTGCCATATCGTACCGTACAAAATGCGCCGGCTGAGCTGCGGTCTGCATTGCCGGTCGTCCCTTTTGGGAAAGTGCACTTTCTTGGAAGATGGCTTCCGTATTGGGACAGCAAAGCAGAATGCAGAATGTCTACCGCCAGTTTGTGCACAACAAATTGTCAACCGTATGTTGCGAGCCGTATGGATGCGAAGATGCTGGAAGTTAGCTTAGCAATCCGGGAGAGAGCAACGGCCCAATCCGCAGAGCTGAACTGTCGGGTGGAAAACTGAGGATTCAGCAGTGTCGTTGGAATCTAACTTGTTCAGGAGCAGTTTACGGGCTTGCATAGTTCGATTGCATTCAGCTTCATCCAATCAAGCCACTTATACGTTGATTTGACGGAAATAAAAAGAGAACTTGTTCGTCGACAATAAAATCAGCTGAGACACTCCGCAGTGCAACGCATACGCGCTCACATGGGACGGAGATGCGTTTGAGCACCGTGACTGGAAGTCACCGGTCTCGTAAGCGAAAACTAAGAATACGGAGTTGATTGGATTTGCGCTGCGGTAGAAAATCTGGGACAGAAGCTCGGTGTCAATGTTGCTATAGCCATGCGACACACACAATGGGACGTACGATGTTAAGAAAGGAGATTTGCCGAGATGGCGTGGGACGGTATGATACATGGAGTTTCAAAACGGTCGATGCAAGTCGGCCCGACATTGAAACGATTTTATACATGCAGAATTGGAACCTAACAACAGTCAACGATAAGTTTAGCAGTTGTTCCAGACAAGTGTATAATATTGATTACCATTTTATTGATACTATATGCTCAATGCTTGCTGTCTTGTTGCAAAGTTTACGCATGAGCAAAGCGTACGTTACGTGTTTGCAGGTAAAATACTGAACTGTTATAGTAGATATTCGTCTTCAGTATGTTAAATCAAGTATGAATATTGAATTTGCCTATTATGTGTTATGGCCGTTTGGACGAATCTATCATAAAAATGAACATGGCTACCAAAATAGCATGATGGTCTGAACTCTTCGGACTTTTGAACCACAAAAAGTATTCTAAATTGCTTACCTTGTTTGTGCTAAGCGTTGAATTATATTGTTTGTTTTTTTTTTGTTACAGTCAACTTGCAATGAATCGTGAATCAATGAAATTCGTGATTTTTTTACGGTAAAAGATTGTATAAAATTTTGGTCAAAATTTGTGAAACGATAATATTTATAGAACTTATGGTTTATTAGGTACAAGGTTATCACAAGATATCGTAAACGTTATTTGTTAACTATTGAATCCTTTTCATCTTGGATATTGTGTTTTGTTAGACATCGTTTACTTTATTGTTTTTTTATTATGCTCACGACGAATTTAGGGAAGAAAAATTTATAGCTTTATTTTATAAGCATATTGAGCATAAAAGTAATTATTTGGAGTTCATAACAATGACACCATGAATCAAATACAACCATAAATAGCCGCATTAAATTTGCAAAAATATTTGTTTGATTAAAGTAAATTTTGATTAAAGTTAAAGTAAATATTTGTTTGAATAAAGTTTGATTAATTTGTTAGTCCATTCAGATTATAAGTAAAGCTTCATTGCTTTCTTGAATCTTCATGTGGGTTAGTTATTGGGTCTATTTTCGTTATTATGTGAGAATTTGTATAGATTTTAATAATAAACGGCCTGCCGAGATTCCATAGAGAGTTATGCATCTAAAGTTATATTACCATTTTTGATTTTTATATTTTTATTTGCCCACGATTTGCTTCGGAGAATTACGTGCTACAATGAAGTTAATTTAGGTATTATGGAATTACAAATGAAAGCAACATGAAAGTGAAAAATGTTTCTCATATTTGCGATTGCACGCAAAAAATTTAGTAATGTGTATAGCATCCAATTATCGTTTGCTATATGATGCAGCCTTCGGTGTTGACTGAAAAAAAAACTAGAAAAAGTTTGCATTTTTCTTTACTTATTTAAATTTATTTTAATGTCTTGCTTTATAACGATTTCTCTCTCATTCGTAAACTTTTTACCACTCTCGAAAGGGATTTTAATAAAGCTTATTCTTTGTGCTAACACGGCTCGCGACGACGGTGGTAAGCAATTCTGCAAACAAGCAAATAAACAGACTAACAAACACACACACACGAATAAACAAATACTGGAGAGCGCATCCTACAACGAAAGCCATTCATTATGAGAGTTGAATTCATCGCACAATGCGGAGTGGAATAGAACGCGCTTATGTTTTGTTACCTTTTGCCAGGCAATATTCTCTCGTCCGTGCGCGGTTTTTCGTTTACAGCATTTCTCCTGCTTCAGCGTTTTTGTTTTTATCGTGCTTCTGCAGTTGACGATACGATTTATTTTGTGTGCTTTGAAGCTTCCCGTAACCTGAATCATGCTTTTCCCGCCAACGGTGGAAACAAAACCCACCGAACGTGTGGTGGTAATGTGCGTGTGTACACCGTGTAGAATGCACTTTGGTTGATTGTAGTTTCGCTTCCGGTAAGGGGCCAGCAAAAGGTGCCGCCTGTTGTCCAACAGGAACTGTTCATGAACCTGCAGCGGACGGTATCGCAACAATTTCACATAGAACTGCTACACGGTGTTGTTTTTTCACACGTTTGCGTGAGTTTTCGCCACATTTTGTTTGTCCATTTCTCGGTCTCGGTTCCGGTCTGGAATTCAGTCCATCTACGAACGAATGAGTTGGGAGTCGGGTTATTCACTTTTCTACTCGCCCTGTTTACAATTCCAGGTCGTTCGCTTCAGGAGTGCTGGGAAGGGCTGATCTCACAAAAGGTGTTTTGCTGGCTTTGAAATTGGATTAATTTTTAACTCCCACAAAGCATGGAAAATTCACAACCATCCGACGGGTGTTCCTCGCTTGAGGGGGAAATGGTTTTGTTTTTTATTCTCCCCCCATTGGCGGTGTTTATCAGTTGAGCCTGTTGGGTGAAACCTTGGTTCTGTTTATTCAGTTCTCTGAGTCTGGTTGATTTGCTGTCACGATAACTTTATGAAAATATGCGAGACGTGCGACCGAGGATGTTGGTTGGTTATGTTTGGTTACCGCATAGTACCATTATGATCACATGTGTTGAAAGCTATTACGCAGCTGATCGATGCTGAAAAAGTTTGGTGATTTTGTTGTTTCCAGTGAACCACATTTTACTTATATTTTTCAACTTTGTTTGCAATATTTGTAATCTGTGAGTACTCCAAAAGACTTTATTGAATAGTGTATAAACTGTTTGAGAGCCATTTTACAATTTATTGGATATCATGTTTTTGAGCTCTTGCTATCATGTTTAATATATTTATCTAGAATCCAACTGTTACAAACATTTTCGTGTAGTTAGATTTGTTGTTGGTGATCGATCTGCAATAGCAAGAGAACGATATTGCAAATAGTTAAAAATTTAATGGTAATTGGCTGATGAAGATTTCATGAAAAACTGCAAGGTTCATGTCTCATTTTCCGCTTACCAAAGTACCTGTTAGATTTGTAAAGGGTCGTGAAATAGGTCGTGTAAAACCAAAAAGCTTATTATTACAATCACCCCTACCACCGTACCGGATCCGGATGGATATGGGACTGGGATTGAACACAGCATGGTGAGTCCTGGGTAAGGATACATAATCGCCAGCGCAGGATCGGTGAACGTGGAACATTCGTTCGCTCGCTCCCGGCCACGATTAATCGGTCCACCCAGGCACCGGGGACCACCCGGGTGGAGCTTTATCATTCCCGACACGTTTTCCAATTGCGTTTTCTTGCCCGGCAAATTTATTTCCTTTCACTGGAACTTATTACCGGGTGGGTGGCAATTCGGGATTCCAAGAGAAAGAGTTTTGTTTGAAGGTTAATTGGAATTTGCTTCCTGCCGCAAGCCACGGCCACAGACCCACAGTGAACCCGACCAGTCGGTGGTGTATTCGGCGGCAGGCCGGAAGTAGGATACCCATTCGCTTCACAGTGATGCTCGACATGTGACTCAATCGCGAGCAGGCTGTGCCGTATCC
>JXWZ01011754.1:0-13600 GCA_000956215.1 Anopheles farauti No. 4
TTTCTCTCTCTCTCTTTCTCTCTTTCTATCGTACACACTGTTTTAGTAGTGATTTTCTATTTTTGTCATAATCATTTCGTAATCTTCTCTTTCGATTCGACGCGTATGCTTGATTCTTGTATATTCTAGAGTAATTAATTGATCGCTGCGCTTTGAACACAATAATTAAGGCATAAACTAGGGTTGTCGGTGCAGGCACACAAAGGCGCAGAGTTCCACGGTTTCCGTTTGGACGAAGTTAAGTGCATGTTACACGCTAGCGATCTGTCACTAAATCTGTATGTATATATGTATATATGTATAATTCCGATGCAGTATTGTCCCTACTACGACTGCAAGGAGTCTGAATGATGTCGTTCAAATGAGCCAACCATCAATCGCAATGATAGTGATAGTAATAACTCATCAGACTCCTCCGCCCGTCAATGTCTTTCTCGCTACCGTGGACAGAAGAAAATCTAGCGTCTTTCCTACGTATACGTTCTATTTGCGCTACTAAACGATATCGTTTTCTTGCTTGCTTCCTCCTCCTGCGGTTGTTTGGTTTAATGGCACTTGCAGTGAATTCTTTGTCCCACACATGGTACCTGTTTCCTATTTGCTTCCGTCCTTGTGGCTCTTTTTTTTTTGGAGTGGGAGCGCTCTTCTTTGGACTATATTAGAATGTATATGTTATATGAGAGAGCAAAAGTGGGGCGGGTTAATAAATCTTGTAAAATGTCTTATTGCATGCTTCATGTTATTAAGTAAGCGACAATCGAACTACTACTGGTTAGCTTTAGCAAGAGCTTCTTTGACTTTGGGTTCACTCTGTACGAAAAAAAAAAAATCAATCGTTAATTGAACGTTGTTTTTAACAAAGAAGGTAAATATGGTAAAAACACACCTGATGATTTAGATATATTGATTAAAATATTGCATCACTTGCATCTACAACGTTTTGCATCTACAACCAGCAGAAGATTGAAAGAGAGAGTTTGTGTGTGTATGAGAGAGAAAGAGAGATTGAGAATGACTTCCTTTAGCTTTAGCTTTCAAAACAGCAACGGTAGGCAATTTAAGCGGGGTTTCGCTGGGTTCAACCTGCTCGTCCTGCTCCTAAACACTTTGGTCGTATTGCTGTATTTTTCACACCTCATTGTATTACTATCGCATACTTTCACACAAACACACATGCATCCTTATACTCGTTTATTGGCATATTAGATTGCGGATGCAAGAACGCTCTCGTCCATCTTGCATCAATTTTAATTCAAAAGAAAATCTTCGAGTTAGAGTTTGTCTATGTGTGAGTGTGAGAAAGACTATCTTTAAAACTGTGGCTTCTGGCGCGTAAAATAAAGGGGAAAAAACTAATAAATAAAATAAATCAGACTGACAAGCCTGATGAACAGGTCTACTGGAAGGCGGTGTAGTCTTTCAGGTTTCCTCAACATGATCCTAACCTAATTTTCACAAATTTTACGCTTTTTCACGCTGTAGCACACGCTTGGTTTAGAGTTGCTTATGTTTTGCTACCTATATTTGATGCTAGTTGCCCTGCTTGACCCACTTGGGCACGAAATGGATGTCTCAATATTATGTCTAAGGTTGCGTTTGTGAGCGTCTATATCTAATCTTAAATATCATCCTTTTTCTGTACCTCGCACTTTCATTGCCGGTAGCAGCTAGGGGCATTAAAGTTCATCTTAAGTCACTTAAGGCAGAAAAAGGCACAAAACACTGAATGAACTTTAATGTAAAAAGAAAAAAAACACTAAACTGCAGCGAAAAGACAATGCGCGCTGTAGGGATTAAGGAAGAAAATCATTGTTCATAGGCACTTTTGTAGGCAGCAGAAAGCTTAAACTAGGAAAATATGCGCACGCAAAACGTTTAGAATACTCGCGAGATCGGCCATATCTCGGGCGGCGTGGAATGTGCGAAGCAGGAATAGTATCAAGTTTACAATACAAAATATGGATGCACGTAGATATGCCTGCCTCTGTATAAAACGCAAATTAGTTCGCTCCTTTTACTACGCTACAAATATTATTCTATACACGTCTTAGCAGTGCATGCAATAGATTAGAAGCGAAAATCTATGCTGCAACTAAACAATAGCTAGCTAATATAAAACGCTTATATTCATAATGAGCAAAATAAATATATAACAACAGAGAGTTACAAATGAATGTTTTGTATGAAAATGATAAAAAAAAAACAAAAAAAGCTTAAAAAGTGCACTTAATCCGCTCACTCATTTTCTCTTATGTTCTGTATGGCTAAATCTCTACAAATATATGCGCACGCACACTCACAGTATCTGTTCACGTTCGAACGAGCGTTGCTTCTTTAAAATATAAACTAGACTTCTTTAAAAAAAAAAAAACTGTACACAAATAATACGCCTTCTTACGTCCTCTGTGTTTTCTCTCTTTCTCTCTGCCTCTCGCACACACACTCTCTCCCTCTCTATGTTTTTCTCACTCTTTTTATCTATTTCTTCTTCCGGTCTAAAATGGCGATGACAGCTAAGAGTAGCGCAAGTGATTAGTAGCAGTTTGCAGACTTAAAGAAAAAACAAAACAACAACACGACAGAAGTGCGTGAGAGAGAGGGATAAAAGCAGCTACAAACTGCACTAACCATCGCATTAAAAGTCTTATCTATACACGCAAGCACGGGCGCACCCCACGTATTTGCAAATATGGTAAGTACCTTAAACTAATTGGGAGGGAGTGGCCGTTTTCAATCTTTCCGCTAATGTTAAGTTTTGATTATGCTTCGGGTTAAATAAAAAAAAAACAAAAGGTATCATAATTTTAAAAATGAAAAAATAGATAACAACAACCGATATGACCTATTTGTTGCTTTCTCTCTATCTCTCCCTCGCTCTCTCTTTCTTTCTTGTTTTCTCTCTGGCGCTTTCTATTTCTCTCTTTCGCTCACTCTCTTCCCTAAGTAAAATGTTATGCCTATACGCTAGATGAGCCCGGCAGCATATCCTCTAGACACTGTGCGCGGCTTGATTACTTGTCGACTCCAAGCAGCTTGGCAGCCTCGGAAGCGGAAGAGAGCAGCACCTGGCTCAAGATACCCTGGTCGCTGATGCCGAGCAGGTTGCCGATCAGCTCGGTGTGTTGGTGCTGGAGCAGTCGCTGATTGTAGTGGTGGTGCCACTGTTTGATGCTGCTGACGACTGGTGCTGCTGCCTTCGCGTGGATCTCCGCAGCGTTGGTGGTGGTTTCGTCGTCGACGACTCTACCACTTCGGCAATGCCGGTCCAGCACTGGGCTGGAGCACGGCGCGTCTTCATACTCGTCGTCGTCATCGGTAAGATCGAAGCAGCTGTTGGCGGACAGCTGCTGCTGGCGGGACGATGCGGCTGCTGCTGCTGCTGTGGCTGCTGCTGCCGACGACACGGTCGTCGCGGAGCAGTGGGAGGAGGTGGAGGAGGCGGGTGAGGCATCACCACTGCTGCCGTGCTTCTTCCAATGGCGCAGCATGCTGTGCTTGAGGGTGAAGCGACGGTTGCAGACATCACACTGGAACGGACGCTCGCCGGAGTGCGTCCGCATGTGCCGTCTCAGGTCTTCCGTCGACCAGAAGCGACGCATACAGAATGCGCAGATAACCTGCGAACGGTAGAGCGAGAGAGAGAGCGAGAAAGGGAGAGAGAGAGAAGGAGAGAAAGATTAGTGACTGTAGGTATCGAGCGACGTGAGCGGCGGGGCGACGAACCCTTCCTCCGCTGGATACACTCGACCCGGTTGGGGTGTAAGAAAAGGAACTGACCTTAGACCTACCTTCCGATTGGCATAGTCGAGATACTTGCCACCGTTGTTGTTGTTGTTGTTGTTGTTGTTGTTATTCTTGCTACTGTTGTTGTTGTTGTTGTTGCCGCTCTCGTCGTCATCGTGCGAGCCGGCGTGCGTTTCGCTTTCGGTCGCGGAAGCCGCCGCATCCAGCGAAACCTTCGCCATCAGGTTGGTGAACTCGTGCGGGTGCGTCTGCTTGATGTGCTCGAGACAAGACACCCGATCGACGGTCGAAACCTCGCACAGGTGACACTTGTACGGCAGGTCCCCGCTGGCCACCAGTAAGCTCTCATCTTCCTCCTCCCCCTCCTCCTCCTCTTCCTCCTCATCGTCGTCTTCTGGCGCTTTGGTTGCGGCGTTTCCCTCGGCGAATACTTCCGCGCGTCTCCGGTCGCGTCGTCGGTGCCGTTCTCCGTCCACATTCGCTTCCTGCCGTAGCTTCTCGTTCGAATCTTCCCGCGCTGGATGGCCACCTTCGGCGCCATTCGTTTCGGGCCGGTTCACGACGGGTTGGTGCTGTTCGCTCCCACTCTCCTCACTGCCGCTTTCCTCACCGCGCCGTTCCGCCAGCACCTTCGATCCCTCACATCGCTGCCGATCCTCGTCCGTTGGCTCGTTTGGCTTATGGAGAGCGCCGCTCGGCTGGGTGTCCTGGTTCTGCTGTTCTTCCTCCTCCTCCGTGGCCGACAGCTGCTCCGGTCCCTTCAGCGAGAGGGTGGACACCGCCGCCACCGCCGCACCGCGTCCCTTGCCGGTGACCTTCTTGCACATCGCTTCCGCCACCGCGACCGGTATCGGTTCCGGTTTCGGGTCGAGCAGATCGTCGATCGGCACCGGTATCGAGACGGCCGACTCGACGTCGCCGTGCTTGCGCAGCAGGTGCCGATCGCAGTTCGATTTGGTCGTAAAGAGCAGCGTGCACTGCGAGCACTTGAACGGCTTCTGGCCGGTGTGCGTGAGGATGTGCCGGCGCAGCGAGCTCGACCACGGGAACATGCGCTGGCAGTACGGGCAGCTGACGCGGTTCGGGGCCAAGCTGTACGCCGACTTCTTCTTCTGGTGCTGGTGGGCGAGCTCCACCGCGGACGGGTTCGGATCGTCCGTACCGGAGTTGTTGCTCTCCGAGGCGGAACCGGACGCGACCAGGCCCTCCTCGTCGCTGTGGTCCTGGGCGAGCGGTACCTGCACCTCCGGTCTGCTGTAAGATAAACGGTGCTATTAAAACGCTCCGCGCTCGGTTGTGCTTGGGCGCTGTGCTATCTTACCTGAAGTAACTCTCCAGCACCGGATTGGTCGCGTTATCCAGCAGCTTCGCCACCGGCACCAGATCGCTGTTGCTGCCGCTTTCGTCCTGACCGCTCAGCCCGCTGCTATTACTGCCCGAGGACGCCTTGCGCGAACCCGTCGCCGAGCCGGGCATCGGCTTCGGCTGCTTGGACGGCTTCATCTCCGCCGGTGCGGCCACACTTTCGCCCGTCTCCGCCTCCTTCGGGTGTTTCTCTTCCAGCTTCTGCTTCAGAATGCGATTCAGACTGACCGGGACGTCCGGTTCGAGGCTACCGTTCGCTTCGACCTTGGGCTTCGCTGCTGCTACCGCTTCGTCCAGCTTTTGCATCTTCGCCCCGCTACCTGCCTCGTCCTCGTCCTCGTCAATCACGAGCTGGGCATCGGTTTCCTCCTCGTCGCCATCATCCGCGTGCGGCTCGCCGTCTTCGTTAGCCTCCCCGGCATCCGGGGTCGCCTTCTCGTACTGACCGGCCTCGTCGCCATCGTGCGCCATCTGGTGGACAGCAGTGTAAGTTCGCCGCAGGAGTTCCACGTCGTGGTCGAGGTGCGACTGTAGGCGGCGACGGCGCCGCCGATGGCGGATCGGCGTGGCCCCATCGTACTGCTGTCCCCGCACGTCCTGCTCCTCGTCGTCCTCGTCTTCATCGTCCTCCGTCTCGTCGCGCATTCTTCCCGCTTGCAGCGACATACCGGGCGCCGCCTGTTGCTGCTGCTGCTGCCCGTAGTGGTGCTGGTTGTGACGCTGCTGCTCTTGTTGGTGCTGCTGCTGGTTCCATTGGCTCGCACCCTGCACGATCATGTTGTGCAGCAGCGGGTTCAGGTGACTCGCCGGCTCCTGGTTGCTGGCAGCACTGCCACGCATCGCCGCCCCACCCTTGCCCGACTGCTGCGCCAAAATGGCGTATTTCACCTGGTCGGAAATGGCGCCCCCGCCACCCCCAGCACCGGGCGAACCGCCGAACGCACCCTGCAGTGCGGCGGCAAGCGAGCCGACCGAGCTGCTGGCAGCCATGCCACCGCCGCCGCCGCCGCCACCACTGCTACTGCTGTTCCCTCCTCCACCGCCACTGCGGCGCATCAGATGGTGTCCGCCGCGCTGGCGCTGGGACCAAAACTGTGGATGTTGCTGCTTGATGTGCCGCTCCATGTTGGAGCGCAGCGTGAACCGCGCGGAACAGTGCTCGCAAGCGAACGGGCGCTCGGTGCGGTAGCGGCGTTGCTTCTGCTTCGGCATCAGCACCCCGTTCTTGATCACCATCTTGACCGGGCCAACGCCGGACCCACCGCCACCGTAGCTGGTCGCCGTCACAGCAGCCGCTGCAACCGCTAGCGCCGCGGCAGACGCCGACACCGGCGAACCGCTGCTCGCCTGCGACAGGTGCTTGTTGTTGCCACCGCCGCCGGCGCCATTGTTGGCGCTGTTGGTGTTGTTGTTCACGTTGCTGCTGCTGCCACTGCTGCCACTGCTGCTGCTGCCGATCGGTGTCGCTAGCGGGGACGATGTCGACGGCGTCAGCAACTGCTTTGGTGGTGTGACGTGCGTCGACGCGGTACCCGGCTCGCCCGCCTTGGTCACACTGTTCGGTGGCGTGTCCGCCGTCGGTGGCGGATAGAACGGATTCATCAGCAGCGGAAGCTGATGATGGTGATGGTTACGCCCACCGACGCTGTTGGCCGCCGCCGCCGTGACAGCGGCTGCCGCCGCCAGGTTCGGCAGGAGCTCCCCGAGGGCAGCCGCCGGTCCCAGCATCGAATTCGGCAGGAACGGTGCCGCGGCGTGCAACGGGAACGAAGGCAACTGCAGCGAGTTGTAGAGGTGATACAACTGCAAGATGTTCATCGCATCGAGCTTCGGGAAGGTGTCGTTGAAGAGCTGGAACTGCTGCTGCTGCTGCTGCTGCTGCTGCTGAGCGAGATTAACCTTGGAGAGCTTCGGTAGCTGTTCTAAGCCGATCGTTTCGCGATTGTCGTCCTCACCAGCGGTGTCCACGTCGCGCTGTTTGATCGAGCCTCCGGGAGGACGCTTGCTGAACCGCTGCTCAACGCCCTCGACACCGTTCAAGCTGGCGCGATGTCGGTGGTGTCGCTGCTGGTCCTCCACATCATCCTCTTCGTCTTCGCCATCGGTCGAAAGCAACGGGGGTGGAATTGTAGCGCCCGCTTTACGACTGTTGGGCACCGTCGGTGCCGTGGCCGTCGACTTCTTGCTCAGATCCAACGCGTCCATACTGAGATCCATCGGGCGGGAAGCCGTCTGCTCCTTCGGAGCGGCGGAGTTCTTCTTCGGACCGCCATCAGACGCACCGACCCGATGCTGTTGGTTCCCGTCCAGCTCCTCCTCCTCGTCCTCGTCATCGTCAACGAGGACGTCGTCCTCCTGCGGTGGCGTGAGCTGATTCAACTTCTCCAGACTCTTCACCTGAATCTTCGCCGCCGCGATCGCCCCAGTCGGCGTCGGTGGTGTCTGCAGCAGCAGACTCGTCTCCAGCAGTGGATGATGATGCGGCTGGTGTTGATGCGACGCCCCGACAAAGCTCAGCGGCACCGTCGGCAGCAGCATGTCCTTGAGCTGCTGCGAAGAGAGCGGCGTACTGCTGCGCGCTTCCGGCAGCGACGACGACTGATCCTCCTGGTACGTCGCACTCGCGAGCATCGTCGGCGTGTACGACCCGTCGGCCGGCGGTGTGTTGAACATGTGCAGCTTCTTGAGCGGATCGTCGCACGACGAATCCTCCGACGGGTGGTAGATGATCGCCCGCTTCACCTCCTCGCGCGTCGTCCGCCCGTGCCGGTTGCGCAGATGCCGCTCGCAGTTCGCCTTCGTCGTGAACGCGTAGTTGCAGAGCGCACACTCGTACGGCCGGTCGCCGTTGTGGGTGCGCATGTGCCGGATCAGCGTCGCCTTGTCGCTCACGACGTACCGGCACATGTTGCACTGGTACGGCCCCGGACCGGCCGCCGTCACGTGCGTCCGGTTGTGGCCCTTGAGCGCGCGCAGATTCGGAAACACGGCCGTACAGATACGGCACGGGAACTGACCGCGCAGCTTCATGCGCCGAAATTCGGCCGTGAACGCGTCCTGCGCTTCCTCCGGTTCGTCGCGCGAACCGGTCGAGTGGGCGTACATGCCACCGTCGCTGCCCGCACCGTCCTTCCCGGTGCCGTCCAGCAGCCCGGAGAGCGGCGTGTGGCTGCCACCGCCGTCCAGCTGCCGCCCAAACAGTCCGCCAGACGATGCGACGTTGATGATCGACTGGATGTCGGCGAGATCTTTGCCACTGTCCATCGCGTGCGGCTGCTGGTGGTGTCCGCCGTGGTACATGGACGCGTAGTACATCGGCAGTGCGTTGGTGGTGGTGTTGGTGCCGCCACCGGTCGGTGAGCCGAGCGGTTCCTGCTTCAACGCCGACGGCACCGGCGACGAGAACGACTTGTCCAGCGAGGACGGTGTCGTCGGCGCCTCGGACAGCGTCCCCACCGACCGATTCTGGAGATCCAGATTGGCGAAGAAATCTTCCCGCCGCAGGTGCCCAATCTGCTGCTGCCCTTGGTGAAGATGTTGCTGATAGTGTTGGTGCTGCTG
The DNA here is from genome assembly GCA_000956215.1 of Anopheles farauti No. 4. Lineage (NCBI taxonomy): Eukaryota > Metazoa > Arthropoda > Insecta > Diptera > Culicidae > Anopheles > Anopheles farauti No. 4. The sequence goes on from JXWZ01011754.1 coordinate 8,671, forward strand.
GTGCTGCTGGTGCTGCTGGTGCTGCCGGTGGTTGCGCTGATGATGAGGGAGATCATCATCCTCCAGCTGACGGTGCGGCGTGCGTCGTCCCTCGTACGACGAACCGGACCCGTCCGACGTGTCCGACTCACTCGGCGCCCGCTTCCTCCTGCGGCCACCACCGGACCCACCCACCTGCTGGCTCACACCGCCACAATCCATCGCATGCATCGACAGCGTCTTCGCGCTCGGGAACGCCCGGTAGCACCTCGCACACTCGTACTTCTGGCTCGTCACCGGCGTCCGGATGCTCTGCTCGCACAGGTTCTTCGCGATCAGCGGAAACTTCTCGCTCGAAAAGTCCACGAACGTCAGATCCTTGAAGCCGGGCGTAATGTTCTGGTAGTTGTTGTTGCTGCACCGGTGCGCGTTCAGCGTCTTGTGGCTCCGGAACACGACGTCACAGTGCCGACACTTGGCCGGTACGTTCGGATGCTCCTGGTCGAGGTGCTGCTCGAGGGCGAGCATGCTCGCGAAGTCGTTCCGCTCGCACACGGGACAACAGTAGCGCTGACCGCTCGCCTCCATCGCGGCCGTACCGTCCAGCAGGTTGTTGTTGATGGTCGTGCGGACCTTCCGGTAGTGCGGCGACCGGCGATCGCCTCCCAGCTTTCCCTTCCGCTTGCCCACCTTCTCCTCGTTCTCCTCCTCCTCGTCCTCATCGTCGCTGTGGAGAGCGGCAGCCGTCGCCGCCGTCGCCGCCATCGCCGCCATATCCTCGTCCGTTTCGAGCGGCTCGCGACACGGCTGCTCGTCCAGCATCGCCGTCCCCATCAGCTCGTCGTCACCGTCCACCTGCCCACCACCGCCGGACGTAAACAACGCCCTCTTCTTCTTCTTCTTGGGCTGCCGATGGTAGTCATCGTCCTCATCGCCGTCCTCGTCGTCCCCGGCGTCCTCCTTCTTCTTGCGATAGTGACGACCACCGATCGGTGTTGTGGTGGCACGACCCCGCGCCGCTTTGTTGCCACCGCCACTCCCGTCCGACGAGGAACCTCCGCCGGTACCGGCACCACCGCCCACACCACCACCACCACCACCCCCAGCGCCGGTCTCGCCCTCGAAGCTGTCCCGCCCGGACGGGTACTTGTGGGTCCGCATGTGCCGGTGCATGTTCCCATTGGTCGTGAACGTGAGGCTGCAGTACTTGCAGTTGAACGGACGCTCGCCGGTGTGGACCAGCACGTGCCGGTCCAGCGAGGACGCGGACGACAGGACTTTGGAGCAGATCTTGCAGCAGAAGCTGGCGGACGCAACGGCCGTCGTGGCCGACTCCGATTCGGCGTTGTGCAGCCGGATGTGCTCGGTGAAGGCACGCTGCGTCGGCGAAACCCACTCGCAGATCGGGCAAACGAAGCGCTTGTCGGACGGGTCGTCCTCCTCGTCGTCGTTCTCCTCCGGACGACGCGCTGTCCCACCGCGCTGCTTCCCGCTCGCTGGTGTGGATGTGTTCGTGCTGGTGGCGGACGCGTTCGCCACCGCCATTTGCTGGCGCTGCTGCTGCAGCAACATCTCCGCCGTGGACTCCAGCGAACGCTTGCCGCGGCTGCTACTGCCACCGCCGGCTTTGAGCGTCTTCCGTCGCAGCATGTCGTCGGTGAGCTGGTGGAGATGCTCACCGCGCTGTCTGCTCACCGGCTGATGGTGACTTTGGTTACTGCCGCTACTGCTGTGCCGATGGTGGTTCTGTTCATCTGCAGACATGTCCGACTTCGCCACCCCCGCCACGGCCCCTTCATCTTCCTCCTCCTCGTCACTGCCACTTTTGGTAATCTTCTCCTCCACCCGCACTGTCGTCACCGGATCCGCTTCCGCACTGGTTTCTGTGTCGCTTGGCTGCGGCGATTCTGTATCGGGGACTTCCGGCACTTCGGTCTTTATCACTGATGGCGCCGGCGGAGCCGTTGCAGTGGTCGACGATCCCTCCACCTTACTGCTTCCGGTATCCATGGTTTGCACGTCCAGCTGCCGGGGAGACGATACCATATCCTAGAAACTGTTCACACCTGCTGACGGGACCTGGATTGCTGCTTTCGGTGCACGCCAGTCGAGTTGGTTTCCTGTGAGAATCGAAAATATGGCGAAGTTAGCACCGGTTTCTTAGTGTCCAACTCTAGATTGCAAAACGGGCCATATTAAAAAGTTTGCGATCAGGTATAGTAAATTCAAATTTTTAGAACTCAACAGCGCCAGGACCTTTCAAGTACTGCAAACATTATCTTCAGTTTCGCGTTGGAATATTGTTCTGATGCTCCATCCTTTCTTCAGAACGTTCAGAACCGAGTAAGAACTATGTTTGTCTCATTCGTTGAAATAATTTCCTATGTGTTTTAAAATTTGTTACACAATTTTCTATCACTACTTAAGTTGCCGGACGTCACGTCCATTTGTTCGTATCTTATGTCTATAGTCTCTCACTAGTGGTGAGACGGCCTCCAACGGTACGATCTTTCACAAAAATCCGTCATTTTTTTGTCGTACACAAGCTCCCGTCGAGGTCACACGCCGAACTGATCCACCACTCCGCCATCTTATCTTATACTTATAATAATAAAAAAGGCACGCAAGTTTGTGTCTGTATCAGTGAACTTGATCCGACCGCGTGTGTATCCAATAATCGATTCGTGCCGCCACATATCGACCAGCGAGCTGCTCGCTGCTCAACGCTGCGGTGCGTCGCGCACGTCCAGAGAAGAAATCAGTGAAGATTACCGGACCAGCGCCGCACACCGATGAAGTTGCATGATGAGCCACGGCACGGTCAATCGCAAAATAAAATCATAAAGCCGTCACCGGCGTCGTGCACGAGAAACTTGCCGCCATCTTTGGGATCTGCTCGGGTGGCATTGCACAGATGGGTGAGAGAGCGGGCCAGCCTGCTATAGCAGTGACAATCACCACGCTACTCTGGTCCAGCAGCTCCCGGGCTTTACGCAACTGAAAACGTGTACGGTCATCCCCGTGTGTTTTCTTCCTTCTGTACACATGTGTGGCGATGACGACCGGCGTTGTATATCCTCGCTTTTCTCTCTCTCTCTCTCTCTCCTCTTATCGCATCGGTAGCAAAAAAAAACCGCACTGGAGGAGCGCGATGGGTGAAGAAAAACTCCACCATTTCTCCTGCCCCTCTAAATACGAGCCCGTAGACGACCGATAAGCGATAAGCGCATTTGAAGTTCATTTAGATGGTAATCACTCATCGCGATCTGCGAACACCCAACGACGAAGGGGATGGCGAAGGAGGGAGGGGCGAGTGCGCGTTTTGTAGGTGATGATAAATTGATGCGAATCAGCACCAAAATTGATGTTGATGACACACAGAACATCGCGCAATCTCTCTGTGTGTGTGTTGGAGTGTGCTGCTGCACGGCGAACATTCTCCCGCTTCAATGACAAGTCAGTTATCGGAAAACGATGACTCGGAGCCAGCTCAATCCGGGTGACTGATAACAACCGCCGATTTGAACGCTAGCACCTCCACCACCCTTGGATCATCTCCACACGCAAGATTTTGACCCTCTAGCAGTGAGAAACTCCAGCAGGGGGGAGGTAACGCCAGGGGGGGGAACAGTAATTCCATTAGAACCTTCTCCCCACAATTCCTTTAATGACGCACCGGAGTTGTGATTGCGACTCCACTGGGAAACTGATAACACACACACACACACCCGAAGTCACATAGCCCAAGAGACCAGATAGAAATTCTCGGAAGCGGATTTAGCTGCCCTCCAATAGATATATATGTATAGCGAAAGAGGAGTGAGATATATAAAGTGAGACAGAGATAGAGTGAAAAACGGAAAAATGAATCATCGTCACGCAATGATCTCCACTCCCCTCCAAGACCAGAGAATTCCGGACATCACATGTGTGCGCGCACTTCCGGCCGCGACGTTCTCTTTCTTTCATGGCTTCCATTCCCCTCTGATTGCTGACATATTGAGCCGCTCTGATCCGTCTTTGCCCCAAGGGGACGGCGAAGGGAAACAGCGACAGCACAACCCGGACCAACCCCCCGGAGAGCTGAATGGTTTTCCCCGTTCGAGCAATGTCTTCCTTTGCATTTTTTTTTTTCCTGAAAGAAGGAAGCCTTTTCAGGACACACGGCGATGTTCTCCGTGCGCTCCCAGTCTGTGTATTTGATAGCGCAAGTCGTTGAGGGATCTCTCCAGAACCGCGGGGCGTAACAACAGATTGAGCGTATTGATTGGTGAAATTTTCGGGAGATGCTGAGTGCGAGATTCTTGACCATGAGAAAAAGAAACAATTTTGTCACACTCACCCAAACACTTGTTTCAACCAGTATTTACAACATTTACAGCACAAATTGATTCACGTAGTAAACGCACCAGCGATGGTACTGACGCACTTTTGAGGCTTCCGGCACAAACTTCGTTTCGGGATATTATCTCCGCTAGGATATTGCTTTTCCAATCCAAATTAAAAAAAACGATTGGCCACGAGTGTTTGACTAGAGCATTAAAGCTTCATCACAGTAGAGCCGCTTCAGTGCAGAAAAGTTCACATAAATTACAACAACAACAACAACAAAAAACACACAAGCAAACACAAACGTGCGGAGAAAAACACTGAGAGCAGCGCAGCAGCTTCAAATAGTTGGCAACACTGTGCGAACGAATGTGCTCAGTCCTGCAAGTTGCTTTTCGGCTGCTTAAGAGCTTCGGCTGCTGCTGCTGCTGCGCGCTCACGCGCACCGTACCGCATCAAACTCGGCTCCACGACTGACGAACGGACGAGGTCGAAGCTGCTGCTGCAGGTACGGCTGCTGCTGCTGCTGCTGACACCCGATCCGGTGATGGTGAGTCTCCTGCCCGTGGAGACTGCGGCGCAAAGAGAGAACGAGCGCGAGCGCGCGCGAGAGAGAAAGAGA
>JXWZ01011756.1:0-2500 GCA_000956215.1 Anopheles farauti No. 4
GTGTGTGTGTGTGTGTGTGTGTGTGTGTGTGTGTGTGTGTGAGTGTATGTTTTCTCCATTGATTTCTTTATAGATATTCCCTCAAATTTAGAGCAACTTTGTTTTGTAAGAAATGCTTTACCATCTAGAAACAGATTTAGATTTGTTTGATTGTTTTTTTCTCTCTCTACCGCTCCCGCTCTCTAGATCTTTTCCTAGTGTTTTTGATAAAAATTTATTTGCTCGCACTATTCAGGGAAAATATGCAAAGCAATGTGTTTGTGTGTGTGATTGTTTACTTTGTCGATGTCACCTTAATCATGAGTTTCTCTTCATAGTTATAACTCCTTATGAAAGTGTATGGATGTGTCTTTATGTACTATTTGTGTGTGTGTATGTGTTGTTGTGTGAGTTTAGGAAAATATCCTTACTATCCTTTCATCGGTGTCACAGCGCACCAAAACTCACCGTTGCAAATTCTACGATGGTGCACCAGTTTGTTGTGCTCTATCACTGTTTACGGAAGAAGAAAGGAAAGGTTCGCTAGAGGACCGTGTGGGGGGGAACCCTTGGAACCCTAGAATGTCATTAGCCCGACGGGGCTGCTAGTCTGTTCCTTGCTCTAGTGTGGTTTTGCTTTGTTTGTGCCACTAACAATTACAAAAATCTCCTGCCATGCGACCGGAAACCCCACGTCAGCAGCTGGGTTCGCGGGCCTTCCAAGGCTTTAAACGCTAGGTGAGAGATCAAAGGGCGACTAGAACGGCCCGGCACGGGAGCCGAAAGAGATACAGAACGAGCTAGTGACGGTGAGCGACACAGAGAAAACAGACAGACAAAGAGGAGGACCACGTGTTATAGTATCGAAGGGAGGCAGTGCCTGAAGATATACACTAGGGAGAAAGGATATCAACTTCTTACTTCACTATTGGCAGTATATATCTTTCCTCGGTTGTCCCTCCACCAACACCCCTCCCCTCACCGGACGGCACCAGTATCTCTATTGTGGCGGTGTGGACATATGTGTTGGTGTGAGTATGCTTGCGTACAAAACTGGTATCGGTTTTGGGTTTTTCGCTATTCTACATGACGGCCGTTTGACGTCCGCCGGGGCCAGCTGTCAGCTAGTCTAGTGATAACTTAAGTGTAAGATTGGGGTCTCTCTATATGACTGCCGGGGGCACTGCACAGCGCGAGCGTTCCGCGAATCAACTCCAAGATCCAGGGTGTCAGAGGCGACAAGTGACCCGAAGGAAGCTTCCCGGGGATCCGTGAGGTTTTTGACATTCGTTGAACACGTACGTCGCCAGTAATCCAGACGCATCCAGATTTCAGATCAAAGCGACCAAAGTGACTTCCAAAGCAGTTCATTCGTATAAAAGACGACCGATTGCTACAACTACCAGCCCTACAACTACTCCTATTCTTGTAAGTTAGATAGTTCGTTCAGAATCCTTTTCTTGACGGGAAGTTCGAGCAGGTTCTCAAGATTTCTTGGGATATGAGCATGCAAAAGAAACATTTTACTATTTCCCCGAGAAACCCTCCAGATTCCAGATTCGATCAAGCAGGTAATGTTTTGAGCGTTCATTGTCACTTGTCACCTTTGACACTTAAGAAACCTTGAGATACCGCCAATGTCTAAATGTCCGCCTGGCCTGGAGATGTCGCGATGTGCCCCGAATGCCGCCAGGATTCCGAGACCGAGTGTAGAACCAAACGAGGACGGAGAGCGCGTGTGAGAACACAACGTCTTGAGCGTCAAGAGGTGACTCCACGGGACAACCTAGCAGGAGTCGTACGAGTCGAGCACGGCAAACGAATCCGGCAGCAGCACCGCGTACTCCACGCCCGCCTCGTCCTCGTCCGAGCGCGTCCCGGGTGTGTCCGGGGGCGTGACCGAGCCGGTGGCCGCCGGTGACGTAATGTCCGCCACCCGTGCCCGACCGCTCCGACCGCTCCGCGTCTGCCGCGATCGTATCCGGCGGATGCGACGCTGCTGACACGCGCCCACGCCGGTCGGGTCGGAGTCATTCTCACCCTCGTCGTCACCTTCGTTCTCCTGCTCCTCCTGCCCATAGTCATGCCCGTACGCCCGCCGGTTCGTCTCGTTCTCGTCGTCGTCGTCGTCGTCCTCCTCCTCCACTTCCCGACGCTGTTGCGCCCGGCAGTCATGTGTCGGTACGGTCATCCGGGCCATCCGCTCACCCACGGTACCACCGGCTGGCGGTGACAGCTCCTGATCCTGCACGAACGAGTTACAACAAAAAGAACGAGAAGTCGTCCGGTGAATCGAGATCGACTCTTCCCACCCGACACACGTCGATGCACGTAGAGAGGAAGGATGTGGGGTCGGTGGTAGTTGAGGTGAAAGAATTTAATTCGATTTTTGTTTGTTATCATACGCGTGATGCCGTGGTGCCAGGTGCCGGATTCGGTAATTTTCGGGTTTTTGTGACAAATCGGAAATGGTGGTTGGGTGTGGGTGATGGTGCCAGAGAAGTGATCCAAAATTCCAGGT
>JXWZ01011756.1:5000-11037 GCA_000956215.1 Anopheles farauti No. 4
AAGAGCAGATCGAAGTCGACCGTGACCGACTGCAGGAAGTTGCCCTCGCTGCTCCAGTCGAGGTGCGTCAGCGGCTGGGAGCCGCGGATCTTGTTGATCTTCTTGTACGAGAAGCCGTCGCGCGACACGCGGAACAGGTAGATGCTGCCGTTCTGCGAGCCGATCGCAATCATGTCACCGACTGTGGGGAAACCGAAAACAGGCTGCGTTCAGCAAGACGGATCGTCACGACGGCACGTCTCGGGCCCTACCTTGGTTGAACTCGACGGCGTTCAGCGGCGAGCCGCAGACACGGATCGTCAGCATCGTCGCACCGTTCTCGGCGTTGATCACGATCAGGTGGCCCTCGGAGCTGCCCGCGGCAAGGGCCGCCCCGTACGGGTGGAACGCCAGCGCAATGATCTCGTACCCGACCGACGTCGTCCAGATCAGCTTCTGGCGGCGCCACAGCGCCACGTACTTGTCGTGCCCGCCGGTCGCAAACACCTCGTCGTCCGGATGGGCTGCCAGCGCCCACAGATGCTTACCGTGGCCGAAGATCACCTGGTTGAAGCGCCGCTGCAGCGAACCCTCCAGTATGTTGTTGCGCGTCGTGCCGACGTAGATGTTGCCGTCGTTCCGTCCCGGACGCTGCGGGTAGATCGACCGTACACCGCCCGCCGACTCCGGTAGCTGCACGGTGGCACGCAGGTCGTCAGTGCGGCACAAACAACAACCACTTCCCCCCACGACAAACAACTCACCTTGATGTCCGTGATGCGCTTGTAGTTCTGCAGCGAGTCCCACGCGGCTATCTTCCGGTCCTTCTCGCCGCCCGAGATGAGCGTCCCCTCGGACAGCATCACCAGACAGCTGATCGCCTTGTTGTGCGCCTCGAACTCCATGCGCACGAAGTAGGCACCGTCCGCGTCGACGCTGTAGATCGTGATGAAACCGTCACTGTCCGCGGTGATGACGTCACCGTCCGGCTCGAACTGTACGCACGTCACGAACGTTCGCGACGGCTGCACGGAAAAGCAACAGTCAGTACAAACATTAGTGTGGCCGAAAATGACAGCTGTCAAAATGACGAGCTGCGTCTCGCGGTGAGCAAAATGTGAGATACCTCCAAGGAGGTAGACTACGACATGTGGGTTCGTAGTTCGTACTCTGAAGGAAGGAAGTATACTGCAGATATCAACACTACGAGCTGTCGAATATTGTTGGAATGGTAAACAGAGACCTTTTTCGACTATTAGCTGTCAACTCGTTGCTTAGTACACAGTGACCTGAGACATATCTGTCACGAGCTCGCTCCGTTTACATGCTCTCGCACTTTTTTACATTATAACTCCATGTTTCTAAAGACAACAGAGCGACATACTCCACACCCGACTTACCGGTTTGATGATGTCCGTCTTCTCGAAGAATCCATCTTTTCGTCTGTGCCAGAATGCGAGATGTCCGCGGCCGTGGGTGATCAGCAGATTATCGTCGAGCGGGTGGAACGTGGCCCCCCAGATGCCTTCTTGCAGTGTCTGAAAGTGTGATCGAAACGTGCGGCGCATCAGTTTCTGGCGTGTTACAGGGCGGTGGCGTGTTACAGGGCGCTCTAGTTTCGCGTTTCACGTAACGAGCCAAACTACGCAAACTTTCCTCCGCAACCGCCGTAATGGTGCTTGCGGTGCGAAAAGTTTTCTGCTAAACTAGTGTTTCCGCTCCTGGTGGCACGCTATCGCGTTCGCTAATAAAGCCCCGGGCACCAGTCATAAACACTGGAACCCTCTCCCCTCCCCCCGTCGCTCCCGACAGGAAGGTGTTAAATTGTGGCTTCGGGTTTCTATTAAATCCCTGCTCCACAGCGACACCGGAAAAAGTTTGCGTTCGCGTTGTGCATACCGAAATGAAATTGAAAAAAGGCAATCCTGCCCACCTGGGTACGGCATTTGGGTCAGTGCCTCCAGCGTTCTCGGTAGTACACACACACACGCACGTACACTTACCGCCACTTTGCCGAGCAGATGGCCCCACTGCCACTGCCAGACGGAGAGGATGCTTTCGCGGCCGGCGTCCACCGCCAGGATGTAGCTGCCACCGTTCAGCTGGGAGAAAGCGACCGCAATCACGCCCGAATCGAGCTCGCCCATGCCGAACACGTACAGCGTTTGCAGCGACTCCGTGCTCCAGATGCGGACGTGCGCCTGGGACTTCCGGTCGCGGCCGGCTCGCTGACCCGATCCGACCAGTTCCCGCGACGGATGTACCTCCATGCTGTGGAGACGTGCGTCGTTTGGGTGAAGCTGTTCGGCAGAGCCGCCCATTTCGCTCGCTACTTACCACATGATGTCCTCCGTGTGTCCGGTGTAGTGGCGCTGGGCGTCCTCTTCGCGATCGTACAGTACGGCGACGGCGGCAACGTAGTAGAGCAGTTCGCCCGACGGCAGCACCCAGAGGTTGCGCTTCGAGTCGATGCCACGGTAGCCGTGTCTGTTGCGAAAAGCGAACGTCGTGTCAACATCCCGCGTACGCCCGAGACTTCATTGGCATCGGCCTCACACCCATACTTACACCCAGAACAGCGACAGCTTCTTGTCCGGCGGCGCATTATCGATCGGCGGATGGTGCAGCGGCGGATAGAAGGTGCGGCGCAGGCCGCGGATTGTGATGCGCGTCGGTTCCTCCTTCATCGCGTCCAGCAGCGGATAGTCGGAGGACGCCCGGACGAGCTCGTTCTCCGGTGCGTAGAGGACGCGCGGGCGGCTCTTGCTGCGGGCCCGCTGCCGGGCCGTTGTCTTCGAGAGGTCGTCCGGGACGGAGCCACCGAGCCGGGAGCGGGACCGACGGCCCGGGGACGGCGGTATCACGCCCGGCCCGAGCGCCCCGACCGGCAGCGACGGCGTGTTGCTCAGGTAGAACGTTTCCACCTCGGCGAACTCGTTCCGCAGCTGGGAGAAGCTGCGCACCTCCTGCCCGTTGCTGGTATACATCTTTTTGGCTCCGATCATCTTCAACACCTGGCCGAGATCCTCCAGCACCTCCTCGAACGGTTGCGACGTGCGCAGGTTCAGCAGCACGCGACACTGGGGAAGAAAGCAGGCGAAGGAGTTTCGGACGTTGGACCATGCGGGGCGGAGTCTTCCGGCTACCAACCTGTACGCTGTGATCGTGGCTGTTGATTATTCTAATAACGCGCCCGGCGCTTGGCTTCAGGCTGCCCGACGGCATGTTGTCCACCTCGGTGACGGACGGCTTGCGACCGAGCCGGGCCGGCGTCGCTCCACTGCCCCAGCCCTGGTTGCCCGGCGAGGCGTACCATACGCCATTCTTTTTGCCATAGCTGGCCGGCTGGAAGGGAGAGCAGCGGAAAGCGTGAGCGGAACGGCGGCACCAGCAGCGACAAAGGGGATTATTAGCCCAAAACGCCCAACCCCGCGAATGTACGCGCCATTTTAACGACGTTTGTTTATTGCCTGCTCGGCGGAGTACGGCTTCGGCGACTGTTTTATTGTAATTTGCCCAAGCGTCAAGGGAAGTCCTTGAGGGAAGTCCCGCCCGTGACGAGGACCCATCGACATGCAATCATCATTCCGACCGACCGAAACCGAGTCGTCCAAGCATCTCCTTAAACACTGTTATTTTACAGCGCGTTCTCGTGAGGCTTCACCTGGCGATGTTCTGGAGAGGTGGCATGCGCCTGCATGCGAGCTTTTATGGACCGGGTCGGCCACTTTCCAACTGCCACAGCAAACAATGTCGCACGGCACAAAAGGCGAGGAAGTTCGTTTCTTCGTGAGGACCAACGACAGGACAATCAAACCGCGAACGGCTGGATTGGTCGCCGTCCGCAACTTCTCGGTCTCGCGCGGCAGCATAATTTATGCCAGCGTACCAGGGCCCAGCAAATTTCGCGCGCTACTTGATGTCACCGGTGGGCCATCGCTCACGCGCACCACTCGCCCGCACCACCGCTTTCGCCAACCGGAAGTCGGCCTGCCGGTGCTTTGCGTTCGCTTTTGCACGGACGGACGAGCCGGACCTACTTTAAGGCAGGTTTGTGTCGCTGCTGCTTGTGACATCATTACGGGGTGCAAATGTGGATCACCTCTCCGGGCTAGGTACGGCCGAATTCCGGAGCGGAACTTCGAAACTGGAATGTGCTTTTTTATATGGTGAAATTCTAGTCGAAGTAGCCCTAGATTCGTATAACGCTGTAATGAATATCTAAAGACGCGATGAATTGCGATTTTCGAGTGAATTTCTTCGCTGTGTAAAAAGTGGGTCAAAGCTGTGTGAAAACTTCAGATCCTGGAAAGATTCTTCTGTTAGAATCCTTCTCGTAATTTTGGAGATTGCAAATTTGCGCCCGAATCGTATGCAATACGAAGTACATAAATGATTTCGCAACCATTTTTGTCACAAAATTCTTCCCAACCGATCAACCCTACTGCGGTTTGCATACTTTCTGGCTGGTGAAGCAAATTTTCACCTGAAAGGTATGCAATCTGCACCCCATTTTGCGCATCACAGAAAAGATCAACACGAGCTGAGCAAACCAAGCACTAAAGTGAGATCACTGATTGCATACTTTCGGGTTGGAACCAATCAAACTACGCCCAAAAGGTAGGCCAGCCGCACTACACCCGAACCGTTTTTGGGGTCGAATTTTTTGTTTTCTTCGACACACTGGTTGTGGTTGATGGTTGAGGGTCGTTGAGGTCGCAGCCTACCTGGCCGTAGATACTTCCGATGCCGCCACCGACACCACCGTAGTGGTGCGGATGATACATCGGTGCGGTGGTCAGTACGACGAACGCCGATTCCTCCTCGCTGTCAAACATTCGCGACCAGCTGCTTGGGAACTACTGGACGGAGCGGGATCCTCAAGCCAAACCTCACGGTTCAATCGCACTTCCACTACACATCGACCTGCCAGGCCTGCATGTTGATGTTGATTGGTAGAGGGGTTCACATACAAAAACACAAACACACACACGCACACACGCACAAACGCGACACTTCAAAGCGACCCAACACCACGACTTGGACCCGACGAAACTCAGGTCAACACTGGAGCACGCTCTGCTCACGAATGACGAGACCGCCAACTTGCGAGCGTGCCAGCATGAATTGTAAAATTGCTAATTTTCCGGGCGAAACCCCCCGCCTATTGCCTCTTCACCTCCACACTACCATTTTGCGGTCGCTTTCGGGTCTCGGGTCGCCTTCGGGTGGCTTTTCGTGTCTTTGTTTTTTTTTTGTTTTTTGCTCCTGTCGATTTCGCCTCGAAGTCGTTCTTTGTTTCAACCGCCATCGACCAGCTCATATTATCATCATCATCATCATCATTATCCACACAAACACACATATATCCTACAAAGGAGCACATGTGTGCCGTTTTTTTTCTTTCTATCTGCGTTCCTTCACTTTTTCTCCAATTTTGAAAAAAGGGGAAAAAACAGTGAAAGGACAGCATAATGAGGTCCGAGCATAAGAGGACCAACAAAAGCAAGCAAGAAGGAACAGAACACATCGTTTCCATTTCTCATGCGTACTTCTCCCCGCTCGTTCCCCATAGGAAAACTAAGACTCACTCGAGGAAAGCGACTGGGGTAGGAAAAATGGTTTGTTTTATCGTTTAGTTTGACTTCCTTTTTTTTTTGTTTGCGCACCCCTTACTTGCCCGTCCAAGTAGGTCCTGCTCCGTTCCTGCTTAAGTACCCGTATCATGCAACGTCTACTGTCTGTGTGTGAGTGTTGGTGGCACGGTGCCCCCGGTGAATTAATTTAAATTGTTCCACACCGCTTGTCCATGCCGCGTTTTCGGTTTTCGGACGCGGGACATCGTGCTATCGTGTTTTTTATTACTGTGCTTTCTTTTAAAAGCAACCGGGACGGACTTCATTAAAAAAAAAAAAAGAACGGGGCGTTAATAAAGTGTTTGTCGTTTAGATTGCATACCTTTCGGGTTGAGATAGAACCGCGCCAGCAAAGTATGCTACCTGTTCGACCAAAAGCGACAGTTGAGCAAATGTTTTGATGCAGTAAAGAGCGGGGAGGG
>JXWZ01011757.1:0-18611 GCA_000956215.1 Anopheles farauti No. 4
TACGTGCGGTGAGATAATTGAGAACTCACGACAGTCGCTAAAAGTAAATACACGTTTTACTTGCGGCAAAAGCTTGCCTGTTGAATACTACATGCAAGCATCAAAAACAATTGCTGCTTTCGCTAGACAGAAGAACACTAAATATCCAAAACTTACCGGACATAAAGTGTAACAAAATGGAAGTAACGGGGTAGAGCGTCGGACTGTACGTGATATCGGGGCAGGCATAACCAAGCACACTGACCACTCGATCAGCCACCGCTCGACCTTTTCTCGTAAGATGATAGGGTAGACAGTGGGTCGAATCGACGAACGGGGGCAGCATTATGGGTTTCTCGGGCAATTCGGTTGTACCAAAAACCTGTCGAACGGTAAATATATAATATTAGCTTAAGATAAGTGAATTTTCCGGTTCTGAAAAGACACCCGTACCAGCACGGTATAGAACGACGTACCTGGTTCACCATATCCCAATAGAATCCGTCCAGCATCGTTTTGCCAACGTGATGCTGACCGCACAAAGCGGGCCATAGCTGTGAACGTATCGGTGAATTGGTAGGCCATGAGTTTTCTCTCAACACTAGCTTTGCTTCACGTTTCTTTCCTTGCTGTATCAGGTATTGTACATCCTGGAACGTCTTTAGGTTCGGCTTTTTTCCTGCAAATGTAAAAATAAAACATCAATGTAGCGCTTCTTTTATCACATGGACTAATAAAAACTAAATTCAATTCAAAGTAGATGGTGATAAGAAAGAGGGTTTTCGAGAATATTTAATGGATGAAACATTCGAACGATCGATTTTCACTAACCGTATAAACTGAATTAAACATAACTTCAGCAAAAAAAACTTTTATTGAATGAACTGGTGGGGGTGTTAAAATGGAAGGCGTAGTTAGATGTTTAGATGATGATTTTACAATAGGCAAATCAGTTTGTAGCTGGCCCCTCATTTTTGTGATACAAAAAATTCGATATCAAACATGAATTCGATCATGAGTTTTATCAGCAACGCACATAAAAAATGTACACCGAATGCACACGAAAATCATACCTTTCGTTGTCAATAGTTGTATGTCGAAACAGGTACATTTGGTAAGTTTGGAAGATTGCAAATACTGCAGCTCTAGGTACAAATCACAGTCCGGATCGATGTACACGGACGCTCGTTTGCTGAGATTTTCCAACGAAATACCTTCCGGAGTTTTGGCAACCATTGTGATAACGCGATGTAACTGAGTGTATTGGCTTCTGTTTGACAGCAGTATTGCAAACCGGAAGCCCTTGTTCCACCTTATTATAAGATTATTAGTGTACGATCACTAACCACACAGCACCGCTGCAACTAAGTACATTTTGACCAGCTAATAATCACAGCACCGATGGAAAAAGTGGCCTCTTCTCGTTTTCACCTCTGGCCACGGAAAACAATCAACACTCAATGAAATTTGAAATGAAAACAATCACGTCACCACATATCATCCCACAAATTGTAATTGCAATTGTGTACCCGTATTTATTACTAACTTAAACTGCACTTCAATTTGCACCGAAGTTGTACCGCCAGTAAGTGAAGCGTAGTACTTATATGTTGGCAAACTATATATGTTGGCAAGCTTAGCTAATCCTGTTTTTTTTCTTTAACACTCGAGTGAATATCGATAAATATCGCCGGCGGGGTATGGCGAATCTGCTGCTGGTCGCTTCGCGCGCACAACAAACCGTTTTCCGACACTGTATTACGATTGCGCGATACGGAGAGACTGCGGGGTAAGTTAGACAGACCGACCCATTCGTCTCATGCGCTCGAAACGAAGCGATCTCGAATGGAACGACGTATTGGTGTTGCTTGCGCTAGTGTTTACATACGACATGCATTCGAGTTATATTGCCGCCAGCTTTCGATACAGCCCGCGCCAGCCTGTGTTCTGATTGATAAGCTCTATCGATGGTTCGTGTGTAGAATAGCAGCGCGGACAGACGGACGGCTGCTTCTCTCTGTTCACAGTTTACATCACGTGCATCGGTAGTGGTGCGCGATCTATACATTCAACTGTTTTGAGGTGGTTGCGAATGTTTACTAAATCTTCAAATACGTCTCATGCCGTATTATTAGCACCTTCTTTTCATCCCTGCAGTAAATTTGGGGTCTCAAGTTTACTATACAAGACGCACAAACACATCTTGGAAAGAAAGAGAAACGCGCAAAAAGAAACGCGTTAATGAATTGTAGTTCTCCAAAAAAAAATACGTTTCCTCCTTCCATGTTTTATTATGTTTACATAAAGTTTTCAACAGTTGCCACTTGATGTCAGTTGACGTAAAGGAAGGATTAAAACTATTGACTATTTCAAATTAAAATTTATAAGCAACATGCAAAATTCGTTGCTTGTGATATGTATGTTTTTTTCGTTTAATTTTCTTAAGAAATGCCCAACAGTATTCGTTTGTATAAGCATGCAAACGATGCAGTCATAAAACTAGCTGAGTACACCAACTCCACACACACACACACACACACACACATACAACGCTTTTAATTCCTAATGACTCGAAAAGAAGTACACACTAAACGGATGATGTGAGAGCGATCAGTCAAGGTTAGCATCTAATCATGGCAATGTTATCACACTGCTCTTAACGCCATCCAGTATTCTTGACAACAAATCTTAACATGTCATAACAATGGCCAAATTTGGAAGATTTTTTGTTTTATGTTGCAGCACCAACTATCACAACAAAGGCGTTCTTTTTACTTTAAAGTAACTGAGGTGGAAAACAATTTCATAAGCTTCCTCGTTTATGTTTCCACGTGCGAAATTTGTTAAACGATCATATTGTACCCCATCGTGCGAGTGCATTATTGGAACATTATTTACTTCATCAATAAAAAAAAAAAATATTTCAATCCACCCAATCGTTCGATGTAAAATGACACCACCGTTTATTTTATCCGTTCAATGACGCTTCATCGCATTCGTAAAACTAGACGGACGTGCAAATAGTATTATGCACAAAAGAATTTCTGTTGTTCAGCACAAAACCGACCATCAGTCACATGGACGAACATGTTTTCGAATCGGCAAAAACGCAACACAAAAACGTGTGACATTGGATCTATCGACACCAAAACGTGTGGCGCTTCCAGGGATCCCGCCAGCCAGTGTGATCGCCAATGAGTCACATTTGAAAAAAATATAAATGCATAAAAACGCTCATATCAATATATGCGCTCAGAACGTTGAATCGTCAACTACAAAATGTGTGGAGGTAAGCGAATAATCAATCTCGTGTTTGGTCTCACTACCATCAAACCATTTTGGATTGTCTCTCCCGAACTAGGAACAACTATCCTTTGCTATGCTTGTAAATAAATGAACCCATCATATTATTTTATTAGAATTTATATGATCGAATAAAAAAAACATTCAAAATTATTTTCACTCGTAATAATCGATCACAATCGAAGATTGTATTCCGTTTTTAACTGTCAATATATTTTATCAAAACAATCACTTGACAATCACTTGATGAATGCACAGTTTGTAGATATAGCTTCAACATCGCCTAACGATGAGATCACTCGTTCAATCGCTGATCGCACACGTCAAAGAATCTTCGGCATCGAACACCGATGTCGGTCCAATGCACCTTTGCGCATTAGTCACGGGGTTAAAAATGAAGCATTTACATGCAACCACCACTTATCCTCGCATCGATTTACTTTCCGATTTGCAATGGAAGATTCACTGCAGCTTAGGTCAGTTAATCTCACTCACACTACTCTCACTCACATACGAGCTGTGAGTAAAAACGATTCTTAATAGCCATGGCGCAAATACAAAAATAATCCACTTGGGATAATCTTTTTTATCACCACTACTACCGCCCGCCGCCATCAAATCAGCAACGCTACAAAAACACTTTATAAATGATAATAAAAAAAAAGGAACAGGGCAAGGCGAGGCGAGTGGACCCTATTGCGGAAGATGATCGAGCCAGGCTCAACGCACACGACGTAGAAGACGAATCAGTGCTATAAATAATTTTGTTCAATCGGTTTGCACAAAAGCGCCGCCACAGTTGGTACACACAGAGCAGGCAAGAAGCCCTAACACAGAATAAATTGAATGCTACTCGCTAAAAGGCGGTTGTATAACCCCGCACTGTAACAGTAAAAACGTTACAGCCATTTTTGCATTTGTAATTCAAGCTGTAGATAGTTGTGCAGTTGATCGTGAATCCGACATTATTTACACGATATTCACAGTTCACAGGCGCACGGTAGGCAAAGAATACGCTGGTTTTGTAAAACATATGGCTAAAAACACGGTGATAGCATATTGACGAACACAACAACTTGTGCGTTCACGCGCGATCACGGCTCGACTCGATGGGCTGACTGTCGCTTTTGAACCAACTGCACTCTTATTACTCGCATCGATTCGGTGTAAGCAAACCGTTTAAAGACGCACTAAAGCGTTGCGTTCAGCTGGTGACATTCCGACATACTGCCACTAAAATCCTACCAACAGCGTTCGTGCGTAGCCGCATTTGCTGTCAACAGCAGCACCAAAGATTCCTTATACTTGGACTATCTTTGTGTCGGGTGTATCATACACCACCTAGATGGCAATCAACCCACCTCCACCGACACGCCGATGATAGTGCACTGAAACAAGCGTTGGCTATACTTATCTTGTACAAACAGCTTGTTCTGAACAATACCACATTAACGCACGCGAAGAACTGCTGTTTGTCATTGCTACAGGTCCGCTCATACAAAAATGCGTCCCACTTGTACGACGTGAACGCATCCAGGGCTCAGTTTAAATCATGGACATGAAATGATATTAATTTACGTTCATTAACGATAGCAATTCCTTCAGAATTGTTCACAAAAAAGTGCACTAAAGTTGTAATGCAAATACCATAACGATATAATCGAATAAGATGAAACTAAAATATATTTTTTCATATAAAAACAACAAACCACAACCACAGCAGAAAGTTTTACTTAATCTCCCGCTACACATAACAGCGTTCACGCGTGGCTAAGTAGACAACACCTAGCTGGTGGCCGATCCGGCTTTGAGCCGGTGCTATGTAATCATACCGCGGCTTTGTGCGGGGGTTATACGATCTTAAGATATCTAGTTCGTCTTTGCGCCTCTATCTGATTCCATACGTGGGGAAGTATCGCGTTATATAACAAGATGTAATCACCGAGACGGCAAGAAATGCTCTGTAAACAAAACAATATAGCAGTTGCTGTGAGTGATCACTTCCTTAGTAATGCTATAAGAATCAATCGATATCGGAAAATTATATTTATTCCTCCAACTGTGAATTGAATTGAACTCCAACTTGAATTTTCCATCCAATTTTGGTGCACACCTATGACGGGTGAATGTATGAAACGCTTTCCTTAAACGAGGCCTCTATTGCGTAAGGCATCTATTGCATGCAATAGCTCGCCGACGCGATTCATTTGTTAATATTGAATTTAGATAAAATAACCCCGTCCAGCAGGATGCTGACTGCGGTTCGGAGCAAATCCGACTGAATAACGCGGCAGCGGCATCATTTTCGGCTCGCTCGCTTCTCATGATGCCTTGGTCACGGTTTTATTCCGACTCTAATAACTTTTCTCATCATCATAAATTTGCGGTACGTATTTGCAACGTCTACGGTTCGCGAAGCTCTTTATGAGCATTTGTGTGCTTTGTTTGTATTTTTTTTTTACTACTCTAATTGAGTTATCGTACCCTCTTTTACGTTCCCGCACACCCTTATCACACACTCACCCAGACCTTTGACTTGGGGCTACTAATACGGCGAGCCCTCATCCATTTCCTTCCCACCGGACGACGTGGGAAGTGCGACCGACCGTATTCCATGTTTATTTACCGGCTTTCGAAGCATCGGGCACACTACCACCCCCTTTTTCTGTTTTTCTTCGCCGTGCCTATGTGTGTCGCGATGGTGTTCGTAGCAAACCGTACCACACCACCACCATAACCAAGCGCTTAGCTTCACTAATGCTGTGTGAACACACAAGTCATAAATATCGCTACTTCTCCACTTCGATCGGTCGTGCTCACCAACACCACATTCCGACGCCCACGAGCATGTGTGGCAGTCACGTGGCTATAATCAGCTGATACCATCAACAACACACCCAACACAGATCTAGCTTGCATCTTTAGAAGGACTGTCTCGCTCGCACCCGCATGTACGATATGTGCGCACAATACACAACAGTTTTGATTGCTTCACGGAATCGTTTAAGCCACAGCGCGGTTCCTTTTACTTTTCTGCTCGATGCTAGTAACTTTATGAATGTAACTTTTATGAATGGACATATTGTTCATATTCGTCCCATGCGAACGTGCTTTAAAACCCTTCCCTACATAACTAGCACAATCAGTAAATGTTTACCTTCAGTGATGTGCATCGGTCACAAATGAAGTTATGCTTTCATTTACCATTAACACAGTAATTAAACAAATAATAGTTAATTTCGTTACTATTGCAACTATTGTTTAAAACTTGCGAAATAAACGGGTAAGCTGCCGGATCTTCGGGATCTTCTGCTTCCCTCTTCCAGTGCCATCTGTCTGAAAGATCATGTAGCACAATTTAGACTTTGAAAAGCTCATTCGCAGCCGATGCGGAGGAATCATCAACCAGCTCATCTACGACAATAGGGAAACTTTTATTGTATTCTCTCACGGACCGTGCGGACGGACATTAAATGGCAAAATTTTTTAATGTCTTCAAACAAACTGACACATGCGCATACAGTGCATCATTTGCATCGTTTATCGGGCAATTTTTCTCAGTGCGATGATCCTATTCACGAAGATCTTGTGATGACAAATGTAGAATTCCAAATGTTTACAACAACCTAGCTTTCGAAATTAAATATTTATATTTTTCACTAAGTTTTTATACAACGTGCATCAATAATTTTATGTTGACAATACTAGTCATGACCCTCAGGACGACCACCATTCATACCGTTGAAATATGCATAAAAACAAAGTATAGTGTGCTTCGGGTATCTGATAACAGCAAGCCAGTCCAGTAGCTATGTGATCAGCGTTTCTGGCACGCTACGAGAAAAAATAACCTCCGTTCAACAAAAACGCTCTGTTGTAACCAGTAACACATGACACCCGGACGAAAGAGCTGCATGGATTAAAAATGTTCCGAATACTTACCAGGCGGGGTGTCGGTTAACACCGAAATATTGGTCGTATCGACATGCGGCGCAAAGGCTTCGTAGATGTCAGATTCTTCCTCGATTCCACTCAGCTGTTCAGCTCCGATAGCATTCACTGGCATGGTGAAGGGGTAAGCTTAATCGTAAGTAACTACTGCAATGATGCACGCCAGCTTCCGTTTGCAGTGCAGCTCAAACTCGTTTGATACGGCTGCTTCAAAATGTTTCCGGAAAATGCAGATATTGCTCTTCCAACCAGATACACCGTGCCCGGAACACACACACCAACACAATAGAGCAGCGAATGTATTGCAACACGTTTGCAATTTTTATGCGCTTGAGATGCACACAAAACCAAACTTCCCCTATTACGTACCGGTCACTGTTTTGTGAAACTGATTCCGCTTTTTCGTAAAGAGGAAATACACTTGAACATAACAGAAGCCGAAGTTTCAGTGTCTAAAAGGGTAGACTCACTGATGGTGGATGCATAGGTAGTACAGGTTTGTGGCTCTAGCAGGCCTATCTACCTATCTGTCTATCTTCGCCGTATCGGCATGCTGTCGAAGCTTGGTGATGATAAAGCAAGGCTCTACGCGTCCGCACTCCTCACGATAACGACGTTCGATTTACTTAACGCACATACACATCACCCTAAACCGCTACCAGACAGTCAGCAGCTCTACTAGCGAGCAATGACGTCGCTTAGTTTTGTATACTCGTGTAAAAAAAACACTTTTCACTCTTGGCTCACCGATCACTTCGATCCAAACGAATATGCCGTTGCTATGATAACATACGAGTGTGATTTGGCGTCCAGTTACAAGTATAACACGATATTGAGTAGGCGTTTGAAGATATTTAATGGCCACTTTGAATTATATTATGCACAATTAGCTTCTCCAACTTGATGGTGATTTGTTTTGCTACTATTTTTCACTCCTCCCTGATAAGCCTTTGGATCATATGATATTGGTTTGGGAAGCTACCGTCATGACTAGAATTCACTCCTTTCGTATGTTTGCGCACGTTTACGGCTCGTTAATGGGTAAGTGTAGCTCTCTTGAATAGTCCCAGTAAGCACAAGTCATTAAATGCGGAAACAGGTTGTCTCCGAACGGTCGCACTTTGTACACACACTTGTCGTTTTCACAGGTTGACGGTTGCCGGTAGCAATTGCGCTGACTTTGTTGTTGTTGTCTCTATGGGGACACTAGTACCCCTGGCCGGACGCGGAATGCATGCATCTCGTAGAACGATACCTTCGACAGTCTACGTGAGATCTTCGAAGAGCATGATGAAATCTGCCGATAGAGAGGTTAGAAAGATACATTATTATTTAATGTATTAACTACGACACGGCTGCTTGTTCAGCCCCATTTACAGGACACAACAATTATTTTCATGGGCTGGATTTTCCAACCGGTCTTCACATACTGGCCGCGGTATGTTGGGGGTTTGCAATGAATCATCAGAAGGTCGCCGTTGACGTCGGTTTACATTATTTATCGGTAGCATCCTAGGGTTTTACTCTCTATCAGGGCTGAGTCATAACCGTTAACAAAGGAATGCACGGTTAGAATAAGGAATTAGTGAACCCACACAAATCTAACACCCTCCAGCAAATCTCTTACCATTATGATTCACAGTAACGAAATGATTTGTATAGGACTTTTAAGGATGACAACAAAAATTTGAAACTTCATTTTTTTTAGTACAAGTAAAATTATCACCCAGTACGGAAAAATATAGAACTATCATATTTTAAATGAAATATTACTCTACAAGCTAATCAATTCAAACAACTTTCAGTCCCTAAAAAATTAATTGAAAACCTGACATCAATCATCCATATGTGAAGAAACTCACGCTAACTGAATTAATTATTATCGACCAAACCCAAACAGGTGACGGTATGCCACCAAAAATGGTACAATCATTATAATTGTTGACATTTCTGTCATGACATACTCGTCAATCGCTTTCTACAGTCAATGCCTAGTCATGAATCACCAACACACATCTGGCCAGCAGATCAACAGGTTAAAGCTTCTATCACCATACATTTGGTGTCAACTTGTTCCACCAGTCTATCCTGCCAGCTTTGATCGGTACCATCTTTGATTTAGCAATATAAATGCAATCACAAATCAATATCACACTTATGTACGCCAACTGCAAAACGGCACCAACGCGTCCGCTACCAAAGCAAACGATAGGCATCATATTTCGACAGTTGCCATTGGATACATGCACGCCATGGCGCCTGCACGTGTTTGGTGCTATGATGCGTGTGAATTGAAAAATCCAGGCTAATGATAGATGTCGTCGCAATTGATACCATTTTGAGGGATGTAACCTTAAACGGCTTTTCTGCTAGCTGTTAGACGACTGTTCAGGCACGGTAGGAATAAGCCAAATGAAATTCTACGAAGCACCCCATCAGCCAGACTCCAATGACATTTGCTTTAAATTGCATGCAGTTTTGACCTCTAGCACATAATTGCTGCATCTCATAGGTGGTGAGACGGATCAAATTTACTTTTACATACTTTATTTTCTTTATTACTTTACGCTAGAGCAGTGATTTACTCGAATTGAATAAAGCAAAGCAGTTGCTTATATCAGATACGAGTGTTACATTAGCATTACTATAATTGTCTTGCCATAACATTTAAGCAAGGATATTATGTACATTTATTATTTTATTTTATTCTTAACCGTAACCGGCACTATAATTTCAAATCATTTTTTTTTGTCAGGAAGTTGGAAAACATGCATTACTGTCAGATTGATGTTGAGTGACAAATTGTTTCGAAATCGGAAAACATGCAGTGTTGCTGTGATGCCTGTTTTCCAATTCATTTCGTGTGCATTTCATCCACAGATTGCAAGTAAACAAACGCAAGTTCATTTAAGAAAAAACGCTAACTGAAATGAGCGTCGTTGTCATTACAAACCATCGTAGTTTTTTTTTGTTCATACGTTTTCACACTCTTAACTCGGTGGGACGAGCAAAGCGACATACCGATGGTTATAAATAAAACATTAAACCTATTACAAGGTAAGCCAACCAAAACAATAACAAAATCAACAACCAGCACAACAGTAGGAGAACGTTCGCTTTTTCAGCAACGAAACGAATTTTGAACAAAAGTACATAATGTTTAATACTTATAAGTACAATTCTAAGTTAAATGACTTAAAAAGGAAAATGCATAAACAAGGGAATCAGATAAAATTTAACTTTTAACAAACAAATCCACATATTAAGCGCTTTATGATTTAATATTAAAGAAAGCAAAATGAAACAGGAAAAAAAATGAAATTAAAAACCATTTATACACGTTGCACAAAATGTGTCAACCTAGCAGTCTATTATTTCTGCTAAGCTTATTTCAAATAATTATCTAGTATTACTGCCGCGGTTATGGAATGATTTCCTCCACTGGACGCTAACGGTCAATGACTCCCACGGGGCATGCCCTGTCACAGAGTCGGTATACCTTTTCCTCCTGAAGGCGTTGCTACCGTGTCTGCCCTGGTCGGCGTACCAGTGTGACACAGCTAATCGATAAAAAGAAACCACCACAGAATCGGTAGCACGCAAGCCTTCCGCGCTGTTTAGCAGCGGCTGCGTGCGGGCCCGTGCCTCTGACGACAATGGTGACGCCATCGTGGCCAATCGGTGCTTGAGCGACATCATGCCGACACGAAGAAACCGGATCATGATGGAACTAATGTTACTACATCCTAGGTGGATCGATTTTGCTAGCTGAACGCCATGGGACAACCACCCATCCCCCAAAGCCAACGAATCGTTCAGGCAGTTACGTACGCACGAAAGGCAGACGTAATTTCGCAAATGACCATCATCCTAATGGCTAGTTCTGACGCATTATCACGGAATCAATCCACCCTGAACCGTTAGTATTAGGAACCAAAACGAATAGTAAAGTCACTACGACATACATAATATGTGAATTGTAACTAACAATTAAATCATTACACATTTTATCCATAATTTTTAAATTCAACAAACTTCCATTATTGCGTCATTACTTAATGATAAACGAAAGTTATTTTCATGCAAAAATTATCAACATTGTGTTATGATTTTCTCTGCACTTTTTTCTGTACCACAAAAAAATAGCAGACGAATGCAACGAAAGGCTTCTTTTGCTTACCTTCCACTTTTGTCAATATCGTTCGGCTGTTGCTGTTGTTGGATGATTCAATGTTGAATATTCCGGATTGTGGGGAAATGTTATATTCAACGCGTGAATCCCAGCACAAACGCCTCCTTCGCTTTGTTTGTTGACACTGCTTGCTTCGATTTATCCTCACCAAGAACAACAATCGCCTGCATACGGTAGCGATGGGGTGGGATGGCTCAATGAACGATTTACCGGAAGTTTATCACTGATTTGCTGCAACAATTTGCTTGCATCAAATTATCGCAATCAGCAACTGTATCGCCTTTATGGCGAATTATGCTGCAAACACATTCGTTTTACACATATGCCTCTACGCGACGGTAGATGGTGGTGTCCACTCGCAAGCCAAATTTGGTCAAATCTTTAACTCGTGTTATGCTACCTGCAATCACGCATACACTAGTAAACTGCTATTCACTTGTACGTTGGTGCAAAGAGATAAATGTTGAAAACATTTATTTGTATCTGCAAAAAAAAAAGTAACGATTGCAGATGCTGTCAATTAATCATCCACTAATTGCACATCAACGGATACCGACTTTGGCACAAACAACACTGAGGAAAACAGGGATTCTTGATTAGTACGTATCACGCAAATTACACAAATTCGGGAACTGTGTAAACCAAACGCTGGCATCGCAAAAACAGGAAGCATAAAATTACAACCTTGCACACGATACGTCTATTCTACGCCCACATGCATACATCCATATCAAAGCAGTCCTGCGGCGAAGATATTTTCTTTGCTATATATCTAGAACAAAGTAAGGCCTAGTTCAGCCGTTGCATCCTCACTTCACTTCAAGAGAAAGATTCCTTTCTTTTTGACGTGTTGCCGAGGTTGGTTTCTTTGCTGTTCGATATCCTACAATATTTCACAATTCCTACAATTTCATTTACGAAACGGATTCCGAAAACAAACGGAGTATGATTTATTTTACTTGCGAACAAACACAACATACACAACATTCGAGAAAGCAACCGAAACACGAAAAGAAAGCAAATCACACACCTAATGTTTTCACCTCGATGAGGAATTCTGCTTCTTTTCTGGTTGACTGTGACTGCTCAAGAGTATGTATGGATTTTTTCAAGCTTCTGCAACTGCGATATCCAAAGTTATTCTGAGTGATGATGGGCGAGGATAAATTGCGGCACATTAAATGAAACACCGTACACGAAACTGCGAACAGCGGAGCTTAAAATGAACGTGCATTTGCCTACTGCGTGTCACCGAGATTACTCCGAGATTTACCAAAGTTTTGGATAAAATGTGAAGAAGTTTGTACATAAATCTTGCGCACTCGTACGTTTTTTCTTTCGTTTCTTCTTTATGCTTCACTCACACATCTACACCTTCGTTTCTGTCAAATGCAGGCGTCAAAATGCTTTGTTGACAGTGAAGCACAGTGGCACGTCTATCGACCATATATTGGCAGTTTGTTTATTTGGTTGTAATTTAACAATTGTGTAACAATTAATTAACAATTAACCGATAATTAACAATCAAATGTTTAAGCCATTTTCAGGAGTCATAGGTGGGGAAGTGCAACAGTTGGAACACCGAACATATTGAATTTCGAACTATCTCAGCATATTATTGAAAAACGAAATGTGCCATGATCAGTGATAGCAAAGATAATCGAAATTAAGGTAAGCATTTTTAAAAATCAATACAATACAATACTGCATACAATAAAATATACAAAAATCATTTTGTCAATTTGTGTTTGATAAGTTCATTATGTTCACTATTGTTAAACAACCAATGTTTACCATACAACCTGTAAGTCCACAAATTGTTTGAATATTTTGGCCTGCTTTTTTTCTTTGCATATGCTTATTTGTTTAGTTTATGTTTTTCGTTCCAGTGTTTTATAACAAATTTACTTTATTGTTCGCAGTTTTAGCATTGCACAGTAGTCAGTCAAACAACTATAATTACTTATTATTGATAGTTTTATAGAAAATAGAGGCAGAGAGACGTTAATTTGGAATGGTTTTAGTTACATGCAGAATGCTAACAGTATTGAGCTCTCCATCGCCAATGTTTAGATGGAATGCTTAGATCAACTCTCAGAAATGAGATTGCACATGTCGCTATTCTTCTTATTGAGGGCGTGTGTTAATCCATTTATGTTAAATGTTTTAGTCGTTTTACGAACTGCTTTATGTTGTGTACCCAGTAAAGATACAGTCCGCACAAACTGTTGTTTGAGTGAACTCTTCGGTTGTACCAGCTGCATACACAGTGCAGGATCGCCAGAGAAGTCTAGAGCCGAGGTTAGGTGCAGTTGCGGTGCCTGTACTGCGCTAAACTGTACGTGCATAGCAACGAAAGAAGTTTCCAATGAAAGCTGGCCCGTCATGCTGATACCAGTGCTGCAAGTACATAGATAAATAAGTCACTTAATTGCCTAAAAGCACTCTAAATCGCGATGGAACTTACTTTTGCTCCACTTTAGACTGCGCATTTCGACCCCAAAGACTCATAGTCACTTGTCCGTTCAAATCAATCGAAATCGCACCGGTCGTGCTCAGGTGTAGTGTCGCTCCGTTATGCGAAGCAAAGCGTTCTTCGTTGTCTTGCAGCAGTGTGATTCCTTGGTAGGCAGGAGTTGGTTCCGATGCCGTACCGCTCCATACGTGCCCCATGAGTTCACCCTTTCCATTGAAAAATTCTAAAGGTCTCAAGATCATGCCCTGTACGGAAAGTTCCATTCCTGCCGTTGTATCTTCTTCCTCTTCTGGCTCGTCCGTGTCCTTATCATTGCTAGTTACAAACGAAGACATACCTCCAGCATAAAGCCCTAGGGTAAAAAGGCTTGTCTTTTCATTATCTACATCCAGGGTAAGATCTACGATACCACGTTTTAGAACGCCACCGTTCATTTCTTGTAGGCTTGTTAATGAGGCATTGAACGAAGGTGCTGTCGAAAACGTTCGGCTTAATGCAGTAGACAATCCTTTCGGGCCGAGCACATTGTAGTTGTTTAGCGCAGGATCATTTTCGACAATTTTCCTTAGCATAGTTCCAAAATCTGGACATTGATCTGCAAACATGCGTATTTTTTGCAACAGGTATTGCTTCACTTCGTAAGCCTTGTCGTTGGACTTTAAGAACTGCACCAGATGCGAGAGTTCGTCATAATCTGGCTTTAAGTCCAACAAAATGTCCAATGCAAGCGTCCGAGCGCTCGAATCGTACCGCTTGGATACTTGGAAAAAGATATCCTCGAATTTCGCTCTAAACTCATCGTTCCACAGGTATACAGAAAAAGATCTCAATGCTTTCATTGCCGCCACGCAAACGGCTTTCGAAGACTCCAGGGCAAGCGTAACGAGCGTGTCAGCCGTTGAGGGACATTTGAGATTCTGAAGTCCACGGATGTAACGCAGCTTGCAGTGATCCTTAGAGCAGTCGTTCAGTTTTTCGTTCAAAAACTTGACCACTTTCTTAACTACTTCCGTTTCATACGAGTTACCGTCGAGTTGAGCGTATCGACGAGCGACAGAAGCAAGACTTTGGATAAGGCTGTCAGAGAATTTCGCATTGTTGTGCTCTTGCTGTGCCATTTGAAGTAAATCTTGTACGATTTCCAATCGAGGTCTTGTACCGATGGCCAGCGCTTGCAAGTAACGCTCGGCAAAGAACATGGGTTCGTTCTCGGAGTCGTTAAATAACTCTAGCTTTGCGGCTTCATGGGAAGCAACCGTCTGAATTGCACCGAGCAGATCTACGATTTGTCCTTTCATTTCATGCGAAGATTTCGCCTTCAATATGCGCACCAGATCTTCCTTCGTAGCCTGTCGCGCTACTTTGATCATATTGACAAGAGCTGTAGCCGACACTTCTTTGCCGACGTTATCATTGGCCAAAGATTTTTTGTACTCTTTAAATAAACTGATAATATTTGTGCAACTACTACCTTCACACGGTTGTTTGAATGCTTCGATCAGAAGTGTGTCTTTTTCTAAGGATAATTGGATTACAATTTCCTCCACACTCGATCCCTCCAGTGTAGACGTTTTCTGCGCACTTCCTTGCACACTCATCTGCATGATCGATTCGTAGTACGCTCCAAACTGGTCGTGCGCGTTGAGCAAATACTTTACGTAGTCCTGGCTCGTCACTTTTTGCAATGCTCCCTCAGTAGACACGGTGAAATCAGTGCTGCGAGATGTTTTTAGACTGCTCCGTAATGCGTACTCTGTCCTTCCGATCCGTTTCGCATCGTAATGACAATTTCCCTTCGATTTGTGGTATCGAATCGTCGAGTGTGAAATGTACTTCGCTTCACACTGGCCTGAAGGATCATCCTCGGTATACGTTCCATCTAAGAGTTGATATTGGAACATAGCACATATCGCTTTCTTAAAGTTGCGTACCGGCACCGTGTCCGCGGATTCAAAATAGACTTCTCTAATGCGACCCAGATTCCACCACGCGTAAAACGCCGATTCCACTCCAACAAGGGCACCAGGTTTTTCATCGGGTATACTCACAATGGTGGGGTTTTGCACCTAAAATAAAAGACGTAAGTACAATGATGGCAACTGGGTTTATTGTATTGGAACCTACCCGTATTTTCAGTAGCTTCGATTCATCTGTCCCCCAAACTGAACCGACGGTAACGGTGGCATGTGTCCGGTAACCAAAAGGGATGGTTGCATTTTTTGCGTTTCCAACTTGCACAATGTTTGTAAAATCGAACGTTTCCTCCGTGCCAACGTGAAACGCGTCTCCAAATGCTAGAAAAGCAACGTATAATAATGTAAAATCACTAGAACAACAGTCGTAGCATGTAATTTAAACCATCATTACCTGGGGCCACGTATCCAAACTCTGCAATAAAAGAGATTCGAAAAAGTAGATTAAAATCTCAGTATACTTCTGTTTGTTTACACGACAATTATCAACAAAACATGGCAACATTACTATCAGCTGATCAAAAGACACGTCATGATGAGTTGGTTCATCCCAGGATGATCGGTCTTCGTTTTCTATTTGTTCTTTCCACTCATTTCATATTTTAATGTGCTGTTTTGTATTAACTTCAATGCATGATTATATCCAATTAAACACGAACTTGTTCATGCCACAGTGCACACTACTGTGCTCATGCGTTCTCTTCTTTATCACTGCTAGCCTTCTCTTTCCTCCTTTCTATACATTTCATTCATTTCTTCAAGTTCACGGTGAAAGGTTATCTTATCAGCTCTAGGTTATGCTCAAGCTATCATAAACACTGCCGTTGCTGGGCAACGCCGTTAAATCCGCATGCGATGCTTACCGAATATAGATAATAACGTAGACAGAAAGAGATACAACTTCATCTTAGCGGTCATTCAACTCGAACTATCAACAAGATCACCAAACCGCTCACGATCACGATCACTGGGAGAATAAAACTAACGCAAATGCAATGTTTCCCTTGGGTACACGAGGATCAACATTCATTGATCAGCCCGTTGGTTGGGCCTTAAAATAATAATTTTAACTTTGTACTACAAACTCTATTTGTGATGTTCTCTCTTTGGCTTTCGGTTATTTTATTACGTTCGACTATTGATGCCGGCGATTTATGGTGCAAGGAATAGGAGATGCAAAAAAGGTGAGTCACTACAGACAAATCGAGTAGGCTTTAAAAAAAACTAAACGAAATTTTGACGTTTAGGGGTACTCCGGTTGTAGATGTGTTAGAAAGGGTAGTAGTCATTTTTTTGGCATCCATTGTTTGTTTCATCATTCGTTTATCAGAATGTAAGTGCATATTTCGTTTAGACGAATGGAAACGAAAACCGTGATCACCTATAAATTCCCTTGCCGGTGAAAAATGTTAAGGTATGAAATTTAACGCAATCGCTTGGTTGTCTGTAATTCCAGCACCATCTAATAATTTTGTTGGTAAATAATTGATTAGGTTAGAAGTCAGGCTGAGATACAATTCTCAACAATAAACTGTTGTTTTGTATAAACATAAAGATAATATTTATCTATTAGGCAAAAGGGAAACGAAATGGACGTAAAAAAGTTTACCTTTGCAGTGGACATAACGTAGGAAACATTATGAAGTAGGACGTGGTATGATGTTTTATACATTATGACGTTAATCACGTACGATTTTATTCTACCTCTCTTTGCTTTCGCACATAACGTCTTCCTTATGGATGCAAATATTTTGTTTCTTTGCTTTAACCGTAGCCTTAGAAGACATCAAACTTTACGGTCTTTCATATCGCTACCTCAACAGCCCTGTGCTTTAGCCTTCCTACACCTATCTGGTATGTGGTGATCATCGATTTACCCAGTGAGCAGAATCTTCGCTTTCGGGCAGTAAATTTTTATATCGCTTTCCAAAATATAACTTCTATATTTTACTGATGGCACATTTATCATTTTATTTAGAATCGCGATCTTTGCTTTTGTACTCTATGTTTCTTAAAGAGGCCAAAGTATCAAATGACAAAAATTATCACTAAATTTTGTTATCAACACTATAAGAAAAATAATTTAATGAAATTCCTTGTTTTGTGTTCTTGATCACATTAGATACAATTTTCGGAGAGTATATGTTTTTGAATAAAATGAAGCTTATATTAGCAACAGATTACAACGATCTTTTTATTTTACTTAAAAAAAAGGAATGTATGCAAAAGAACCACTTTTCGAACGATATTTTGGATTATTTGTTGATCGTATACGCCAGGTTTGTCAAACTCATTTGATGTTTTTACTCACTTTTGAGATTTTATAAAATTATGTCTAACGTAAAATTGATTCTGTTGCAATATTTAACCAATTTTTTCTAATTGAATATAAAATTGTACTACACATATAAGTAGGTAAATTTTCAAATTGAGGTTTTTTTCTTTTGCACAATTCTACCTTCAATTGTCTATTTTCTATTTTCCAGGTTTTCAAATTTTGACGAGTATTGTAACAAGACTTGTATAGTAATATATTTGAAATATTGTGATCAGATATTACCCCGGATTATTTGATTAAATCGTCTCATAATCATGTTGCCGTATAATGTCTTACAAAATAGTCTCATGCTACTGTACGGACATATTAAAAAAGAAGTACAACTCATAGTCTTACAATATTTATTAAGCTTTCAAGCACTAACGGCGTATGATGCATGCTTTCATTTCTTTACTTATA
>JXWZ01011768.1:0-24658 GCA_000956215.1 Anopheles farauti No. 4
AATAGTAAATGTATGTAAGGTTATATAAAAAAAATCTAATCAGTCAACTAAATATTATCTAGAAAAGGATATTTAATATACAAAAGATAGCAAACTGAGTAATAGTGCCGTGATGCTTTTTGGCCGTTGTCGAACGATGCTGAATGTCGAGCGGTATGTTAACAAAACCCAACGGACGAGAGGATAACCACTGTGTGAAGTTGCTTGCCAAAGGCATACTTCACGAACGTAACTGCCACATACATCACATATCGGTTCCTAAGCTGCAAGTTCCATTTATGTACGCGCACACACGTGAACGCCTTCGTCTCGTGCTCGTTATCTTCACTCCGCAAGTCTCGGTTGGTCCCCATTCTGTGCTACGAGATGAAAAGATGGTGATGGTGGTGATGGAAATGCTGCTGCCATCGTTACAATTCGTACGAAGTGAGATATTTCGCCTATAGTCGTCGAACCAACGACCGTGCATGGACCGGACATTGTCCAAAGAATGACCGTAGGCAACGATTTCCTGGAAAATGTTGCTCACTGTCTTCATTTGAGTTCCACTGCCGGTTCTACCTTCGTTTCGTCTCCACCTCCATTCGCTCAAGTTGTTTAGTTTGCTTTTTTTTTCTTTTTTTCATATTTTCCTCCGTTTTCCTGTGTGTGATGGGGGTCCTGTCGATGTGGAAGGGAGAAAATTAGACGAAACTTAGTGTTTCTGTAAAAGGACTCAGGGTGAGGAAAACGGAAGCCGAGAGGAAATAGGAGCGTACAATTCAAGTCACTTATTAAAGTTTTGCGTCTTCGCCCCTATGTTCCTCTGCAGGATCTTTCCTACCACACGTGTGATATGGCATATAACACACACATACACAATCATACATACAAACACACGAGTGCGGGGGTGGATGCATGAAGGAGAACATTTTCTTCAATAGTAACAGCAGCAACACACACACACTCACGAGGACGAGGGAAACAAATAGCGCAGGAAGTGTGCTGTTCCATTTTCCGATTTGTGTGCCTCTTTTTTGTCCCGTTGTCAATTCGATACGAAAAAGGATATGTATTGCTTTGCGCTTCGATATGTGTGCAAGTGCGACTAGTGAAAATGACTTCGCTCGATGGATGGACGGACGGGATGGATCAATTGAACGGCAAAACGGGGTTTAGTCATAAAAGGCTACACCGGCAATGTCCAACGTGCGCAGCGGAACGATGGTGCGACAGGACCGCTGGGAGCGAGTTGGCGGCCGAGTTAGTATGTATGCCAACGATTGTGTATCTATGCCAACTGCAAACATTGGCTTGTCTGGCGGCTGGACGCTCTATTCGTTTATTTGCTGGCTCGGCTGGCGTGGAGCGCGCATAATGAATTATTTGAAAAAGAACCGTGCTAAAACCTAGGCTCCTGGGCTGGACATTGAAGTGTTAGACACTCAATCTATACAATAGACACTCACCGTCTAGCTGAAAATTTTACTTTTATGCATGTGAAATTCATTGTCGTTGTAGGCACAGTACGAAACAAAGGAAGACCTTTTTAAATATTAGTGAATATCTCGCAATATTCATATCAACATTCAGTATAAATTATTTTCATAACCGTGAATAACTGGTTGATATATAAACTGGTGAATAAATAACCGCTGTTATGAAAGTTCCTTCTTAATAACCTAATATGAAAAAATAACCTTCCTAAAGACCCTTTTCTAGGGTACAATTTCCGGTCGAATTTTTGTTTAATCCATTCATTCTGTTTGAATGTGTATAACGAAATTTTACTGTATCTGTATTAATATGTCAGTTATAAAACTTAAACAAACACACATGTGTCTAATGTTGAGCAGTCTCACATATTCATTGGTTATGAATTAGGTGAAAATTTTACACAAAAACGCGAAAGCAACACGCAAAGATATTACTATTTTCATGAGAGTTATGAACTCTGAACAAAGCGAATATTTAACTGCTATATTTTGATACAGAAAAAAAACTTTTCAGCTGTAAAATCTTAGAGTATAATCAAATCCACTTCTTAGTATCGTTTCCAACAATTTTAAATCTAACAAATATTTTTTAACGGCAAGCTTATTTAAATATTTTTTTCATACTCATGTACCACTAACCCGTGTCGCGAGTGCTACCCTTGAATATTTTCATTTAAACATTTTACTCTAATTTTTTTAAAGATTCTCAGCCTCACCCACAGCGTTATTAAGGCTCGTATTGCCATTGCACCATTTCGAAACCGAACCTAAAACAATGCATATTCATTTGGAAGCAACCGTGCATGTTTAGTGAAAAGTACCCTGGGTGCTTAATGGCCGTTTTCCTCGTTTCCAAAGCAGTGCTGTAGGACAATTACCCTACCAGCCTTGGTAGTAGCGTTCTCATTTTAGGAAGGTGTCGGTTAGCTGAGGTGCTAAAAAGTTAGGGAAAGGAGAGTGTTGCCTGACGGGGGATAGGGAGAGGGTACATTATTTTTGAGGATAACACTCAGCAGCTGGCGTAGGCGAGCCAACTGGCCTAGACCGGCGACGTTCTGTGTGAAAGTACACAACACCAGTAGCGGTAACGTTGAACGTCGTAATAAAATTAGTCGAAATTGGTGACCACAAGGTGTAGCGCTGCTGGAAGAATCAAGCTGGTTTTCAACGCGTCAATGCGGAGTCTATGATGCGAGCGCTAACGTTGACCACCGTCAAGCAGTCAGTGGTAGGACTTTAGAACAGAGTGAGAAAAAGTGTCATAAAATTAACCTCCTACCGGGCCCGATGGTCATTGGCAGATCAGGTGCGGTCGGTTGCCTTGAAATGTAGTTATTTTATTGTTTAGGAGGAAGTAAATTTTCCAAAAAAATATACAGCTAGACATGGGGTAAGAGAGGGCGAGAGAGAGAAAGAGAAAGAACAAGAGAGTGAGAGCGAAAGAGAAAGTATGGGGTAGCCAATAACTGCTGTCTTTATATTGAAGGATGTAGTTTTCTGTTCAAACATTTGTTCGTGAAAGGAAACAATCGGAGTAATCGTGGTTGCAATAACAAGAACCCATCCAAGCGCACATAGAGCATAGTTTGGAATGTTGGGGCAACGGCTGCGGATGGCATGTTCGCCTTCATTTGTGCTTTTTTAATGGCAGCTTAAGGCGATCTGAATGCGGTAAAAATTTACTGTCAAAAGTCAGTCGACGAGCGAGTGGAGCAGGACCCTAGCAAAAAAAAATCTATACAGCAGAGCGCAACCATTCTTGTGCACGAAGGAAGAATTCTGTTGTTTTCTTTTATTTATATGGAGCTATTTTTATTTAAATTTGATAGTTTCCTCCCATAACTATCAATTTATTCAAACGACCACATGGCAAAACCGGCATCGTTCGACGCAACTTGAAAGCCGCGGTCGACGAACAGCAGGCAGGGAAAAAAATCGTAACCATAATGAATGCATTAAAATATAACTTTATTACTATCGCGTCCTCCACTCCGCGCCAGGGCAGACTGAGAATTTCCATTTTTCTTTTTCTAACCTTCCTTCCTTCCTTCTCTTAATCCTTAGCTCACCACGCCGTACCAGAAGGACATACGGCATTTGTCAATTGTTTTGTTTATGTCCGAATGCTCCGTACGGGGGTGATGTATCGGTTTCTTGATACTCTTCTTTATTTTACCGCTTGCAATAGAATTGATTTTATTTTACAGGGTTTTTTCTTTACACTTTGCGGCTGGATGTTTTTATTTTGCCTCAGCCAGAAAGTGTTCAGTTGGGTAGGTAAATAGAATAGCAAGGAGAACGCGGACGGACCTAAGCTCTAGGATTTTGATGGTCTGATCTACTTTTTTTTGTTCTTTCTGGCGTTCAAGCACGCCGCATTGAAGGGTAATAAATATTTATATTTCACTAGTACACAGTACCAACCGATTCCGCCGTTGCCGGGACCGGGTATATTCCCGTGGTACAAAACGTAACAGAAGCGGAGCTCTAGGAGACGCACGATTTGGAGCGCTTGTAAATGTCCTTCAAATTGTTCCGTAATAGCTTACAGTCACTATGTAACGTCTACCAGTGGATTATCCTGAGTTGAAATCCAATAAATTTCAGCACATGCGATCGCACAAACCGTGTGTCGGTTTGACAATGGTTCGCAAATGTCAACCGATGGTACGTACGTCCATTATTACACCACCTTGTTGTCCTAGTTGCGAGGCTCGAGAAGGATTTTTTGAATTCTTAATAATTCCGCTTTGGCCGCACAACTAATGGTTCGTATGTCGGTCCCGTACTTGTGCCGAACGCGCGCGATGATTTTGAAACAAATCCTTGTGGGTCTTCTTCTGGCAATGCGTTTCCGCGGAATAATGCGGATGACGTATTTTTGTTGTTCTTTGCCAAGGGATGGTCAAAATACGTCCGGTTTCAGCGTGTTGTAGTGGTTTTGCTGAAGAGGATTAGAATCTTGTCTACACGGCCCACACGGTTTCCAAATCACACTCCATCGCGTCGTGTCGCGGGTTATTACACTTTGAGGGTGTTAAATACGGCAATAAGACCGAAAATGAAAGCAAGCTTTGTGTTCTGATGACGTTACGAAATCCACTAATTGAAAAGCTGGTATTGATTTTCCGTGCCACGTATCATTGCGATGGACTTCCGTTACTGTTGTTCGATGCATATTAGTGGGGAGCTTTGTAAATGGAAATCTTATGCTGTTGCTAGATTTTGGGAACTGTTAGACAAGCAAGTTATTAACACGCGTGGAAAAAATAACGTTTGCTAATGGTTTATTGTTTTTTTTAGCTTTTCCAATCTTAAGATAAGAAGTCGTTTATTTTCAATCATTGATCATACTTGGATTATATTTTTTTCCCTGAAAGGATCACTTGAATAAAGATAATAAGTTCTTATCTGTATAATAATTATTTCGTTATCTGTATTTTTTATCCAATCTTATTAAAAACTTTGTTTTTGCTTTAAAATAATGTTTCATAGATATATTTATTTATTTTTCTAAATTTTCAACTTTTTGTTGTATTTTTTCGCTTTTCTTTTCACTTTTTCTGTTGTCTTTTTTCATGTATATGCATAAAATTTAAGGCTAACAAACTCACAGCAACAAATATTTAGATTCAAATTATGATGGTCTACACAATGTATTATTTTTGTTGATTACTTCCACTTGAATCCAACAGCGAAAAAATGGTCTTTTTAATTACTTTTCCATCCAAATAGTTCATTTTTTCTTGATTTCCATCGAGCATACAATAAGGCAGTGGTCGCACTCAGAATGGTGGTCACCAAATAATTCAAAGGACCCGGACCGTTGACGGTGGCACAAATCGTAGCAACCCAAAATTAACATAAATCGAGCGAAAGTGAAGAGGCAGTTGAATACAGTTTCCAATCAATCGGCCTAAATAGGGGTGCATTCGAAAGCGCGATCACATTGTGGTCCGTGCATGCAGCATTTGCGATACAGAAAGCATAATCCCGAAGCATCGACAGCAGAAAGTCTAGGAAAAAATCGACATAATTCCTTCCCAACGTCGCTTAACGTCCCTCGCTTGCCTGCTGCTGACCGGTATGCATATGCGTAGCACCGCTTTGTGCACCGTTGTCCCACGTCGTCTTTATGTACGCTCTCATTACTCGATATGACACGCGTCCCTAATGTACGTCGATCGCCCGGACGGATCGCTACCGTCCTGGGCCTCGGTCTCGGGGTGTACCGCAGCAACCAGCAGCGGGCAACTGCATCCCAGGCACGGGTGAAGAACGCCCGGTTGGCCCTATGTTCGCGTCGAGGTTTTAATGGGATTTCACTATTTTTTCACCCAAAAATCGCGTTTATTTTTCAGGAAAAAATAGGGGAGGGGACACGTAGTTTGGGATGCGTTTTGATACTTTTTTTTTTTGCTTTCGCAGGAAAATCTCGTCAAAAGAACGGGCATGCTGGCCATTCTAGCAATGATTTGCCGTGTGTAGGAAAGGGAAGGATGGACAGAGTGTAACAATTTTTTGGAATTCAATATGTTGCTTTTCCACCAAAAACCATCAGTATCCAACTGGATGGCGACTGCACCGGAGGCAGTGCGAAAATGTTTTGCTAGCAGTGTTTTATTTCGTGTTCCTACGTTCCAGTCTATGTTTTAAGTGAATTTA
Organism: Anopheles farauti No. 4; assembly: GCA_000956215.1. NCBI lineage: Eukaryota > Metazoa > Arthropoda > Insecta > Diptera > Culicidae > Anopheles > Anopheles farauti No. 4. The sequence goes on from JXWZ01011768.1 coordinate 6,141, forward strand.
AAAATTGGTGTTTGTTGTGCAATTATTTTAAAAGAAATATTTTGGAATTCATACTGTGAGATGTAAGTGATTGTGCTACAGCAAGTAGCGTAAAGTGTTTTATCCTTTGAATGGGTAAAGTGTTTTAACATTATTCTTCGAACACTAAACAAGATTTGCTTAAACCATTAGGATTCTTACGTGATTATATGATTCTTACTGGACGCGATTCTTACGATGATATAAGCATGTCGTTACGCAAACGTGTCTCATGCATGCATAACATTTTGAAATTTTTATTCTAATTCCTCTTTTCTTATACTTTGAAGATTAAAAACTACTGTAACGACTACGCTGAATATATTTTTTATATATATTTGTAGTTATTTAATGATGAATTATAAAGATTTAATCAAGGTGAATTCAATGATCTTGTATTTGCTTTCTCAAAAAAAAAGCAAACACTGGACTGTTAAACTCCACTGGCTGTAGATATCTCGTAAAATATCAAATAAAAGTAAGTTTTTATTCCCTTCCATGCCTAAATGGACTAAGACTCTCTTAAATCAGTTGTAAGTAACCACTCTTGAAAACGAAGTCAAAAAAAAATGAAATGCAAGAACTCCAGACTCGTACATGAGAGTGTCAGTGTGGTTTATTTTATTTTGTTTTAAAAATTCGGATTAATAATAGTCTTGTTTTGATCTGCGGCTGTTTCTCTGATAAGAATATAAAACTATTCATCTTGAACGATTCAAATAGTAAAAACAAACGGAAATCTGTCCGAAGGGGAAAGGATCGTTTTCAATGGGTTCAGTTTTCTGAGAATTGCTTGAGCGGAAGTTTTGTTTTATGTTTTTTTTTGTTTTATGAGAAGTCGAAAAAATGTTATCCTTCATCGTTCGTTAGTTCATGCGTGAGTTTTCCCATTTCCACAGCAAGCGACCGTAATCGGTACACGTGGTAACACAACAGTGCTGCAACAAAAAGAAAACACCATGTTCGTAAAAAGAACCTATTTGTTCCAGCAACTTGTAACCGTAAATATGGAAGATGGAAAGTGAGACACTCAACTCCCATTTCTCATTCGTGGCAATCGTGATAGAATCCAGACGCTCCTCCGCTCCTGACGTGGTCGTCTCGGTCAGGTCGGCAGAAATTGTCTGAAAAATGCGTCAGACGAATATGTAGATTTCGAACAAATCGTCTGCTCGTTCCGAGTGCGGGCGCACGGTGGGTGTAAAACGGATAGGCGCCACCGGATGATGCGAGCCGTTACGGAGGCACCATTTTTATGGTATGCGCTGTTTTTAAATTCAGGAAATGTTTTTGCATTGTTTCTTCAGCCATTCTGCAGGATCATACACACAACAGCACCGGTTTTGTCAACAAACAGGGAGGCGGAGTGATGGAGAGGCATTCAGATGAAAACGAGGAAGAATTGTCCGGACGGGATGAAATGCCTGTTTTATATTCCTTGAGAAGTTTTATATCACTTTGTAAAACTGTTTTTCTCTTTCGATATCTGTTTTCGTTGGCCGGCTTTGTGGCAATATGAAAACAACAAAGTTGGGGAGAATGATGATTTCTTTTTTGTTGCTTTATTGAATATTCTATTGCTCATCCCAAAGACGGGTTTGCGCCAGACTGACGCCGATCAAATGTTCTAGAGAATATTTTATTCGGTACATGTTGAACAAAACATTGCATTAAATATAAAAAAATGTAAACCCATATACGATCGTGTACATACATTTACTTTGGGAAATCAGCGAACACATTTCTCTCTAGGTTATGAGTGTAACGTTTGTAACATATGCAGATGGTGCATGCCCTATGAATCCCAACCCGTTTTACCTGTCATATTGTACCCTTTTCATAAGAACACAATTCTCATGGCACATAATGCTTTGTACTGTAATCTTTCGAACGCTGATCGTTACAAATTACCACAGCGGTAGTGAGTTTAAATTCACATCCCTTGTTTACCTTTCCTCTGTGAGATGCTATTATGCCTGTACACAGTTTAGGATAGTTGAACAAATCCCTTGACCACAACTTCGACGACGAAGGATCATTCAAAAGCAACTACCATTCTGCCGGTACGCGGTACATCCGCAGTCGACCAGTTGAACATTATGAATCGTGTCAGGACTCAGAATGCCGCTCAGAATCGCCTTTTTACCTACTATCGATCCTAACGTCGTGCGGATCCTTTTCGGAGCAGAACTATTGTTTGATTTTACATCGATGTCGCAGCTGTTCATGCATAAGGTGTTTGTTGTCCGTTTTATTTCCAGTCGAATGGATTGTATCCTTTTTTTGAATCCGAAATCTGAATTTAAATAATATAGGATTGGTGTTTTAATTTTTATCCTTTTTAGAATTGGCCAAGGTAAAACAAATGTAGTGAATATATGTTAAAACTAGTTTATCGTTTTTCAATAATCCTTATTTCTTTATACTCAACTGTCATACAAACCAAAAATCGTTGGTCATAGACATGACTGCGATACACATGACGGCATGAAAAATCATTAAAATAACCTATCTGCTCTGTTCTCTCGCTAACGATTTGGCCATTAATCGCCACCCACCGACCGATTCGAAGTAGTAAAAACAAAATTTAACTAATGACGGTAATGATACACACCATTACGATGCCTTACACTGAACAGCAATGGTGGAATAGCATGTCCGCAAGTGTGTGTGTGTGCATATGGTAATGCTTTATTTTAAATATGTACGATAACGAAAGCAACCACACGGAATAGTAGAAAAAAGAAACTTTCGACAATTATATATTAATCGCGGGGTATTACCGAGGGTGGATGCGATGTTTTCGTACCCCGCACAAAACGCACCTGGGGTGGCCTGAGGATTCGATTCGTGGAACACATTCGACTGTTTGGGCTTTATGCTTTTCTAATTTCAACACTCGACATGTTTTCGTTGTTCGTTTCGTTTCGTGTTTTTTTTATTTTCTATTCATTTCACATTTTCGACCTTCCGGCGTGTCAGGGTGCCACCGCCGGTGACTAATAGCAGCAATGTAGCCCTACGTTGCCGGTAGAAGGAACGTGGCTAAGGACGCAGGAAGTTGGAGCCGTTACTGGCGGACCGAATGTGCGATTAGGCGGCAGAAAGGTGTTCGTTTACCCCACACACCCCTATCTTGTCGTGTTGCCTGTAGTGTTGCACAACCTGTAGTGCGCCAAACGGCCTTTCAAACCATACACTTTTCAGCCACCTTTTCGACTGATTACAGCAGCCTTTATCTAGCCATGTGCCGGTGTAAAGGCGGGGGAAAAAACAAACCCCACCGACTGATCGACCGATGGTTCCAGCACACTTCCGCTATCAGTTTGCCGTGAGCTGAAATAAAATCGAAAAATATGTTTATCTTTCCCTTGCCACTGCCCGGACCCACCAAGCACCACGCGGCAACTGTGCTAGTTTTACTGTCTTCGTCGTTGTTTCCGAACCGATATCGTCAAAGGTGGAAAACGGATGGGGAAACACTTTTATTTTGGCACCTTTCCGTTGGCTCGGTTTTCGGGAGCCAGAAGGTTAGTCGATTCGATCGATCCGCGGGAGTGGTTAAAGAGCTGCGTATAATTGCGATGCTCCTACACGCTCCAATAAATTGGAACAGATGTTGGCAAGCGTTTTTGAGTGGCGTCATTTATTGTCAATCGCCGTATGTTAAATTCGGGTTTGGATGTTTTAGTAAATAAGTAAATGCAATTGATAAAATTTGTTTTAACTAATTTTTTCAACAGTATTTTTTCAACATATGCTTTATATCCGTATTTTCTTTTTTCTAGTGATTGGTGATCACAATGGCTGCCTCAGTTTATGCAACACCTCCACCCGATCTAAGCGGCGAGGAAGCCGCACTGAGCGATGCGTCGAACTCTTCGCAAACCAACAGCTCACACAGCTCCACATTGAAAGCCTCCAAGCGAACGCTTTCGTCATCGTTTCTGAATGCAGTCACCACGCAAAGTAGTACTCTGACGACCACATCTCAGCTCAGCTCTGACTCGTTACCTGACCTGTCCAAAAAGCGCCGTAAGCAATCGATGCCAATTCGGTTCTCGACCAATGGTACAGCTATTGAAGTTCCTCCAACGGTCGGATCCGAGTCGCTGGTTGATGTCGACGAGCGATCTTCAGACGAGGCCGGTGGAGATGTCACAGAGCCACGTCCAGAAAGTGATCCGGAGCAGGCGGAAGTAAACAATTCATCAAATCCCACCAGTCCAGCAATGGACATCGGCGAGGATGCAGGAGCAGCCTTGCTGGAAGAACAGCAGAACAACTTCCACAAGATATTTCTCTCCAACCTCAGTCAATTACAGCAAAAGCACCTTCAACTGCAGCAGCAGCACCAGCAAAACGCAGAGGGATTTCTCGGTCTGGGTAATGCCGGTGCTACGCTTCCCGAGAGTTTTCTAACATCGAAGCTGAACAGTTTTATCGCTATGAGCGGAGCTAGACCGGAGAGAGGATCAATATCGCTGTCGAGAAGTGACGATGAAAACGAGCCCGAAGGACGCTCGCAGACGACCTCTGCTGGACCTGACCAGAGAACCCACGAGCAGTCACCAGTGCGAGAAAATGCCACAGTAGCTGACAGTGACCAAAAAACGCATTATAGCGATCGTGACGGTGACGAGCAAGGCAGACGATCAAACGATTCGCACGCCAGTGGTGAGGAAAAGCCGACTGAACAATCACCCGTGACTCAAAGCCCGCCAAAAATCTCGCTCAAGAAGGAAATAATGATGGATCCGGAATGGGACGGAGAAATCCGCAGCAATGTGCCCAAGCCAGATGATTGGATATCGATCGCTGGACTTTCCTTTCCGTTCCCACCGGAAGCCGCCGCCGCACTGTCTGCTTCGGGATATCTTCCGCAGTTGCCGCTTTTGGGTGTCCCGTCGGTGTCTGCATTCGGGACGTCTGGTGATGGCAGCAGCCGGCCAGGTGTTCCTCCGCTACGTATCTTCAACCCGGAAGCATATTGCGATCTTTGCAACAAGGAGTTCTGCAACAAATACTTCCTCAAGACACATAAAGCGAACAAGCACGGCATCTACGAACCGGCGCCAAGCAATGGTAGCACGGATGGAGGACCTGGATCAGCGCTATCCGCAATAAATAACACCTTCAATCCGATACATCAGTTGTCACAAGTGTTCCAGATGCAACAGCAACAACAGCAACATTCCACCGCATCTGTGACTGGAGAACAGATCGAGAAACTCTCGAACCATCTCGCATCTGGATCTGATGCGGACCGAATGCAACCGCAAGCAATGCTCCAATCTCATCAGCAAGCAGCAGCAGCAGCCGCTCAGCAGCAAGGCCAAGTGAGTGCGGGCAAGACGATGCCGCAACTGCCCATGCGTTCGTCGCAGTCACCTAAGGTATCAGCTACACCCAATCACATTCAACCCACCGTATTCTGTGACATATGCTTCAAGAAGTTCAGTAGTCTCAGTGCAATGCGCAAACATCGCAGCAAAGCCCATGAACTATCAAACAGCAACCATCAGCTGCAACACCAGCAACAATTACAACAGCAGCAGCAACAGCAGCAACAACAACAGCAGCTTCAACAACAACTGCAGCAGCACTTGCAGCAGCAATACCACCATCAAATACAAACTCAGCAGCAGCAACAAGCGAAACTCGTTGGTTCTCGACAGGAAATAGCAGAATCCGCAGTGGACGCAGCATTGAACAACACGGGAGTCGCGGGACCACTGCAGCTACCGGACGGTTTTCGGGAGGACTACACGATCGAACAGGAGGACGCCACGTTCACACCGCAACCCCGTAAACTGTCGCCCCACTCGATGCAGGCAGCGAAGGAGGCAAACTTTTCCGCCGACAAGCTACGGCGACTGGGCGTCATCAACCCGGAGGCATTCTGCGAGATCTGCTGCAAGGAGTACTGCAACAAATACTTCTTGCGTACGCATAAGCTCAAACGTCACGGTATCCTACCGACACCGGATGAGCTAAAGGACGAAGGGCGCCAACCGTGGGTACCGTTTTTACAAACCAGCCCACTCAACTTGATCATGGGCGGTACGGCAGCGGACGTCGTAAGTGCACAGATGGCGCTACAAGCGGCTTCTCCGTCCTCGCTAAGAAAGCTCATGGCGGCAAGCGAGCTGGGCAGTGGGTCGGTGGCAATCGAAGGTGCCAAAGGTGTAGAGATCAAACGCGAGCGATCACCCCCAGCGAAGGGTACCGATAATGGAGGTACCGATTCCGACGATCAGCAGCAGTCGGATGGTGGGTTGACGGTAACGAACAATGGTGGTGACGGTGCACGAGACGGTGGCAGTGACGAAGATGCTGAGGCTATTAGCGTCGATCTCCAGAAGCTGCAATCAATGATCATGCAGCTGAACGATTTGAACAGCATTCAGCAGCATCGTAAAGTTGGGTGCGGTGTTTGTGGCAAGGAGCTGGCCAACCAATACCTACTGCATGCTCACATGATCCAGGAGCACGGCGCACTTGCCATGGACAACAACAACGGCCCGAAGGGTTCGCGTGCCCCTACGCCTGGTGAACTGCTTGAAACGTGCAAGCACTGCGATAAGGAATTTGCCAACGTGTACATGCTAAAGCAGCATCTGGTCGAAGTGCATGGTAGCCTACCGGGCCTGCCAAGCCCAAAGCGTGAGGGATTCGTTACACCAGAACGACCAACAACGGGTACCAGTAGTGGAGGTGGTACTGGGACATCGGGAGCCTCGGTCCCAATACCACCACCGGCTCCTGGGTATGGTGACCGTAAACCAACCTATTCGATGACACCCACCAGCAGTTACTGCGAGATTTGCAACAAAGAACTGTGCAACAAATATTTCATGAAGACCCACATGCAGCGCATGCACGGCATCGAGATCGAGAACGGTGCCCAAATTGGCGGTGTTGTTTGTAACATCTGCAACAAGGAGTTGTGTAGTAAATACTTCCTGCGAGTACACAAGCACAACACGCACGGTATCGTGGAGGAAGGTGCACCATTACCGCAAGCTCGCCAAAATGGGTCATCGACGATCAGTGGCGCGAGTGAGGTGAGTGTCAGTGACACTGGAGATGGTGTCCCGTTCCCAGGCGCGCAAGATCTAAAGCCAGGCGAGGTTAGCGATCTCAGCAATCGCTATTACTCACACTTCACCGAGGTGTGCCCACTATGCAGTCGCCGGTTCCGCAGTGCCAAATGGCTACGGGCACATCTTCTGAGCGACCACGGGAAGCTGGGTGTTGAAAAGCTTAAAGACATTGAGCAGAAGCTTGGTTCGAGTGGACAGAATGGTGGCGCAATGCTAGGCAACGGGACCAATTCCGGTGGCGGTAATGGGCGAAGTAAGTCAAACAGCCCATCGCTAAAGGTGCCGAATGGAATGAGCGATAGCAAGTACGGTTCCAAGTCGCCATTCGGTGGTTTGAGTCCTGCTGAAGCGGCGAAATTTCTGCCCAAAGGGGCACCCATGCCCACGCTGTTCGGTAGCGAGCAGCCGTCATCTCCGATGGGTGGTCTCAAAGGATATCAGTGTTCGTACTGCTCGTTCGCAACGCCACTTCTTCCGTTGCTGTTCATCCACGAGCGCTCCCATTCCAGCTTGACCATTGTGCAGCAACAATTGCTCCAGCAGCAACACCAACAAGAGGAAGCTCAAGCAGCAGCTGCTGCCGCTGCAGTAGCACTCGGTGCAGCACCGTTCGCTCCGTTGCTGAAATCGGAGTCGGCCGTCTCGCTGGCGAAAGACCATCCGACCAACCAGTTGATACCCGGTACATCGTCCGAGACGCCCTCATCGACACCGGCGTCCACGCCAGTGCCGTCCCTGTCACAGGAAGCGCTGAATCTTCACCAGCAGGTACGCCCACAAAGCCCGGAGCGTGCGGGCTCACCTCGCGATCCTGACCCAGCAGCGGCACGCTCGAAACCAACCTCACCGAAACCCGCTTCTCCGTCGGCAACTTCGGTCGGTGAACCGAATGCGATGCTCTCGGAGGTCGCTAATATCACGCAGCGTCCGGCAGTTTACGCACTGCCCCAGCAGAGTGGGCCACTGATGATGCAGTCCTTCTTGATCGAGGAATCGTCCCTCAGCGGGGGCTTTGGAGCTCGCTCACCGAAAGATTCTGACAAATCGGAGGGACCACTTGGCCAGGATCACAGGTTCGTACCCGCCGTTGTTTTCTTGCCCGTTAAAGAGCGTATCCTGACGCCGATGACAATATCGTTCAACCTGAGTCCCGCCTAGAGAGGCCTAGGGCCGAACATGGTAATATCCGCGCAAAGGCCGGGTATCGCCTCTAGTCAAAGTAACCGAGCGTCGGCAGAGCTGAGCAGCAATGACGTGTGAAGAAAAAATCAAAATTTATCGCAAAGAAAATCCGCAAATACGTACATAAAACTTATCCATTAAAAAAAACAAATCCACGACTAAGCTAATCGCAAAAAAATATGATAATGGAAGCTAGTGAATGTAAAACGTAATATTAGAAACCTTACTCGCCAGAATCCGGCTAACCAGTACTAAAAAGCATGCAGAAAACATGTTGCCATCGTTTCAATCTATAGACACTTGTAGGGAAATTCACACACAGCTAATAATGGGCTAGCATTGTTCGCTAGCAAGGAAACGTAAAACTGACGTTTCGTCTCGATCTCAGGTACATCCGATAACGATCGGATCATATGTTAGTGGTCAAAGTGGTAATCGGTCATTAAGATAACTTCCCGACCTTCTTCATGCTATCTGGTATGTTAGTTTGTGTTGCCTACTTTATTTTACTCTGATTGAGGCGCAAGACTGAACCAAAGAGAGAAAGCTGCTACTGCAACTAATAATTAAAGTCTTTGTGCCATCTTCGAATGATTTATTGTACCATATTTTGTGGTAAGCAATTTGTTTTTGTGAACCACTAGTTTGATTCCCGAGTTAGTTGATGTGAAAGCGGATGCATTGTGGTATGTGTCGTCTAATTCATGAAGTATAAGGCAATTTAATCAAAACGTAAACTGTAGCTGTAGCTTAAGATGATCAGAGGAGAAATGGTGGCTTGAAACGAAAAGCTTGCGTGCAGGTTCATTTTGGCTAGGATGGAAAAGGAAAGGCTAACTTCTTCGTGATGTTCTAACAAAGTTCCTATTATGAGTAAAATTGACAAAACGTTGTATTACTTCGGGTATGATAGATTTTTTAGGAAGAAATCTTGCATGTGAACAAAAACTACTCTGCATAAGTGGGAGCTACAGGCGATCGTGTCAGTGGAAATGGTAATACACGGAGAACGAATATATTATGGCGACCTATGCAGTATAATTTTTCGAGCGCTATTTAGTAATTATTATTCATTTGCATAATACTGCAGAGGTTGCATCGAGCAAACGAAAAACATTAGAGTGGTAGGATGTAATAATCAAAGTTTCTTTTATGTATTATTTCCCTGACTACCCGAAAGTATTAGAGATTGGAGAGAATAGGAAAGAATCAGAGTGTAAACTAACAAAGAATGTGTTTATTCAGTAAAATTCATTAACGTTACCATTCACTCAGGGTATTTGATGGTACAACTTTGACAAAGTGTTATTGTCTCAAACTGAACGCAGCATTCGCAAGGATTGCTGTAAGAAACGATTCAGGGATGGCTCGGTGGTAAACTACCACCTTACAACAAAACACCTCAAAACACACCGAAAGTTACCATTAACGCGGTAGATCCTGTAAGTACAAGAAATTTTTTTTTTAATGAAGCACGAAATGGTCTAGCTAGGAGCCGACGATCGAGTGGGTTGAAGCAGCGCCTCGATCCTCGATCGTAACTGGGTTGTCTCCATTTGGATAATCGTGAAAATCGTGCAAATGCAAACACAAGTTTGCACACTTCCTCCTTCAGTACGTAATATCGTAATGTTCAACAACTAGTCAAAACCAAACCAAAGGGTTATTAGACCATTGATGAGAATCTACCATTTATATAGTATATACACACGTGCATTCGTACATATATCCTAGCGTAATTATAAACAAAACAACAACTGTAAGCTACGTAGTGCACTGTTACCGGTCTTACCAGATCTGTCTAGTGAGAAGTTACCAAGTGGCGCTCGTGTGACGTTTTATCACTATCGAGCATCAGCTAATTTGAGTAATCGACCCCCATTTCACCGAAACCGGTAGCATCTACATGTAATCACATTAAAAACCGGTACAGTAGAGGGAATAGATGAGATCCTTAGGATAAAATCGTTGTAAATAATTTGTATGCTAATATTTTAGACGTGTCCCATTTCTTCTTTCCTCAAAAAACCTATATGAAGCATTCGGTTGGATTCCATTTTTTCGTTTCAGTTTCCAGTGTCATAGAAAACCCTGTATTATGTTTGTTAAAAAATCAGCTTTGTAGGAAGAATCCCAGTTGCAGGTGCGAAGGAATTCCTCCAACTGTGTTAATCCTCAAACAAACCACCTCATATTAGTACTTCCCAAAACATTATCTTTGTGGATGTGACATAACTTTAATGGTAAAGCTGCAAGATAGGTAGACAAATGAAAGTTTCCTAAGCACTTGTTCAATGATTTCGTACAGAAACTGTTCTCACAGTTAGGCAGAGCTGCGGGTATTCGCAAAGCGATTCTGCACGCTTGATGATCACTGGTACCGAATATCGCTCGTAGTGTGATGAAAGAGCAAGCAAACCACGAAAAATACAAGAAGTAAAAGGGAAATATATTTCGTCAAATATCTTTCGATTTGTACCCGAAGAAAGCGAGTGAAGGATGAACAACGGATGCGTAACATGATGATAATACCGTTTTCGGCAATTGCTATAAAACAAAAAAACTGAAACAACAATGGAACTGTATAATGCTGTGTGCCTTTTTTTAGCAATTGCGGATAACGATCAATAACCACACATTCCTGGCAAGAACGAACGAAATAAAGCGTGAAAAAGAAGAGGTCTGAGGTGGGCAGAAAAACGACAAGAAATAAGATAACAAAGCAAAAGAGAAAGTGAGTGAAAACACAATACAAAGTAGAGGTTCGAGGCGTTGTTTGATTGTAAGATTAATTATTAATATTTCATATATTTGTAATATATAATTTCGGGTGATATATGAAGTGTTGTAATTAATTGGCTGGGCTGGCTAGAGATGAAACCGAACGGATCAGCACGGTATGGAAATAAGGCATGACAAAAAAAGTGCAAACAATAATGATAATAACACAACTATTAATAAATGATCACCGTAGTAAAAAACGCATATGAGATGAAGGAAACACAACCAAATGAATGAACGATGTGAAAGACGAACATTTGTTTCATCCGAGAGAACTACAAATGTGAAGCATTCTACAGTCTACGAGCAGATACCGTTTCGACACAAACATCCAGACAAAGAAAGTAGCATTATACCATAAATTTCATCTAAATTGCCTCGTTTTACATCTCAGCTGGCTATCGTCAACGCGCGAACTAGACATGCAGTTGTGAATAGTACACCATAGATCAAATCTGGCGCCTGATCGAATGTCAACCACAACAGCTATGCTAATAATGAATGAAGGACAAAATTGAGAATGTGAAACAACCTTGAGCTATGTATTACAATCTATGATCTGTGTAATTTTGAACCGTACCAAGTGATGAGAAAGTTTGACAACCCCTAGCGCTTACTGCAACCATGTTCACAGATTACAGCACTTGTCCTTAAACCCTGAGCGATAGTTTCATGCCCAACGCATAATATCATTTACATGCTAGTTTGCCCTACAAGAAAGATACAATCTGTAGCGTCGTAGAACACGTCGAACAAGGGTACTTCAACTTATGGGTGGTAGATGAGTATGAGCTGTTGATGAAGAAAGCTACGTTGAGATAATATTTATGCCATCATGCGTACCATTGACAGCAACAAACATAACTTTCCGAGCGTCTGTATGTTCCTTACGTCGCAACAAACACTACATGCCGCCTGTTTTGGGCTCCCTCGAAAGAATCCTCACGGTCTTGATTATGATGGGTCGAGTCTGTTTTGCATACTTGATTTAATTAAATCATTCCTAACGGCAGATAATCGCTAGCTTGATGAGCTTAACGCGTTCACGGGATCGATGTGTTTACGCTTCGGGTCTACTAAGGGCTCTTTCACAGTTGGAGCAAAGTTCCTTCCTTTCATATTTAGTTCGATGTGTTGCGGCAAAAAATACCGAATCGTCGCTAGCACTGCTTTCGAATGCCACGGTTGAAGCAAACGCGTGTTAGAGGATAGAGTTTCTCTTTTTTCAGTGCTATAGCAGTCTGCTGCTAGTAGTAGCATACGAATTCGTTATGGCTCCGGTGTTTTGCATAGAAATGAAGTGATTATTACGTTGGCTTCTTCCATACCCCTACGCTGCTTGGGTTATCGTTTTAGTGACTCCTTGATATTTTCAAAGTCCTATCAGTTGAAATTTTCGCTGGTAGGCAAGCAGAGTATAAATCGACTGCTATTAGAAACGAAAAACGCCATGGATTGTGATGTTTATATCTTGTTTTATGAAATTTAGTTCCATCACAGTCCAGTGCAGAACAATTTTAACACGCTTAAACATCGTATTACTTTGTGATTTGAAAAGACCTATAAAAGGCAAAATAATGCTATGCGATCACTACAATGCCATAAGGCCAGGCGTTACATGTCGCACGATAAGCAAGGATAAATTTGATAGGAACAGGCCACGACATATTTGTTGTCTAACGCTTTTTCTCGATATTTATTTTCTTCTTTCGCATGTGAGCTTCAACACATGTGGACGTATACTGCTACCCAAACTACGGTGGACATGTTTTATTTTTATTATTTTTTGAGCAACTAGACACACATACACTCTTCCACAGTTCAGGAAATAAAACTCAAGAGTTTGCTGAACATGGTTTTTCGTGAAACCACGATACAAAGTACACATACAATTCTTATCAAAATATAAAACACCCTCCGTAGCGCGATAAGCTAGCGACTGCGCTGAACTCTACTTGTGATTACTGGACAAAAAAGGGAAAACCCATGCCTAGGCACAACGATAGGGATACATGAGGAACTCGGAAGAAAATAAATTATTTATCGATTTTATTTTTTGTTTCACGCCGTCCGGTTTGTGCGACCAAAGCGGCCTGAAGCGTTCATTATGCTATCTCGAACTCATTATCGAAGCTGAAGTTTTTATTTCGATTTTTCCCATAATATCGACACAAAACTCCCATGGAACGTGCGGGGCCAGTAAGCAGGCGCTCGATAGGACACAATAGTGTGGGAGAGAAGGAGTGTGTAAAAAGCTAAAATCTATCCAATATCTATTGGGAACCACGGCTGATACCATTTCAGTCATCGTCCAACATCACCATTATCATTGCAGCAGTTTGAGCTGCGGGACGGGTACGGCAACTCACTGGGACGCATAAATCCCCGGACATCAGGCCTGGCTCTGCCAACGTTCCGGTCAGTCTAGCCGAATCGCGTTGGGGTTAGTACCGATCCGAACTTATTACGGACACAAGAGGGACAGAGTGACAGACAGAGAGAGAAATAGGAGTCATTTTGTAAACTGCCAATCCATTTCCGAGAAACCGTCAGTGCTTCGAAAAATAAAGGCTGATTCAGGTCAGTCCAACCACGAGGCAAGGATCATATAAATTTGATTAAATTTATGTATGTGCAGTTAATGACCACTGCCCGGAGGCACGGAGGCACCGAAACGTTAGCGCCTTGAACGCGGCACTGAAGATTATGTATTATTTTACGCCTCTACGAATGAGATTATTCCAACAACAGAAGGTTTTCATGCGCGATCGTGTTGTTTTTTGTAGTCTGTTTACTGCATGTATCTGCGTCGATATTTATTGAGCGGAGGAAACGTATTGAACGACATTTTCGATATTGCTATAAGCTTAGACTTTTGTGATCCAATTTATTTCAAGAAAAGTTTCAAAAATAAGGTATCACGAAAAATTGTTAATTGGAACTATTATTTAAAAAATAACGATTATGTTCAGTACCAAATACGTTCTCTCATTCTCAAATATCTCAGTCGGATCGCTTTGCCTGTACAAAACCCTCCCAGCGGGATGCGCCATCGGGATGGCATGTGTTCCAAATCAAACCAAAAATTCTTTCAAATCCATAACAATTAATAGCGGTAGCGTTCGGATGCAATGCATTTTTTCCCCAATTATTGTGCATCGATTCCGCGTACCGCTGCGATGTTTGACACGCGGGAGAAAATAAAAAGTTCGCTCAGGACCCCTGCTTTGCATGCGAGAGAAACCATCGGGTACCTTCATTTTCTTTTTATCTACACTTTTGTACACTTCCCCTTCAAATCGCTCAAATTGTTTTGTTCGAATGAAAATTTCAACCGATGCCCCCTACCCTTATTGACCGGATAGTCCAAAAAATATGCAATAATTTCAAAGCCGTTGTACCAATTGCATCCAAAGTAGGAGAAATAAGGTACCTTCATTCGACTCTGCTCTGTTGTTGTTTATTTTTTCTTTCCCTTTCCTGCTAGCTTCACAAAACTTCGAATCTATAGTATAACTTTTCCCAAAACTGAACCCCAAATGAAAGGCATAAATTATAATTATTCCTTGCTCGGCCATGTGCAACGGCAATTTGATTTCATCGATGAGCCACTATCCGCGAGGGACCAAAACGTCCGAAACCCAACGCCGAAAGAGTCCCTGCGTTTTTGCGTCCTTTAAATGAAACTATGAATAAAAATTTGCATCACTGCGCAGGAGGGAGTTTTGATTTACACTCCTGAATCCAGTACGGGTGACCTGCTCGGCACGTGATGTGGGGTGGATTTCTGATGAGTAATTCCAACGATGCACCACGATGTAAGTTCAAATTCGCGAAACGAATGAATTTTCGTGTCTCTTCTTCTATGTCCAGTTGATTTGTACGTTAAACGTGTAGTGAAACACGGTGAAAGATTTTTCAAGGGTCGCCTATATTCCATTCTCTCCTTTTCTTTCTCTTTCTCTTTCTCTCTCTTTCTCACTCTCGCTCAAATGAAGCGTCTAAGAAACATCCCTAAAAATAAAACGCAACAAAGGTCCCGGCTAATGAAACTATCGATAGGTACAATTGGAGCAAGCAAGCCCTACCGGTCAAGCGCGCAAAAAGGGACGGCTCATTTCCATTTGCTTGGTATGCTCTGAATCCATGATCAACGATTGTAATAGCGCTAAGGGGACACGCTGGAAACGCAAAAAATCAATTCAACACGCAAAACAGCACAAAATTGGCTGATTTTTTTTTTCGAGAACAGGCCTAGGCATGCTCCGGTTCACAGATGTAAAATGCAAAGCTCGATTCTAGCCGCGATCTCGTCTCGAGGGTATCTAATTTGCCTAGGGGCGTTCGTATCTGTGCGTGTTCGTCGGCTACAAGCAGATAGTTGAACAAATGTTCAACACCAAATGTGGACGATTACGCACCGTTATGAAACTGTTGATTGGGCTGAATGGACGATATTCGATATTTTATCTGATCCGTCAAAGTCGATCAATTGTGCATAATCGAGAATAGCCGCATCACTGCAATGTAATAGATTCCCCGGGCAGTGTGTTATAATGCGACGTGCGGCTCAGAACAGGATGCATGCTACCGATACTTTGCTGTAGGAACAGTTATTGAGTTCTTGAATATATTTTACTGAAGAGGAAATAAGAGTAAAGAACGAATTCGGCAAGGCGAGCCATTGATGATTACATCTCCATCAAACGACACAAAATCGATCCACCTTCTCAACAGGCGAATGAGATAGGGCAGAACTACACAAATACAAATACTAATGATCAGCCGGTAGCGGATGATTATTTTGTACAAAATCAAAATGAAACAAAAAAAAACGATAAAGTTTGTGTAGTAAAATGCATTAGTGGGCAGATACCAACTGCTTGTTTGGAGTTTAATCATATGGCTAATACTAATAATGGATTGCATGTATCTTAGAACAAATTCTCAGGCGTCCGGAACTACAACAGCAATTTATAAGAACATAAGAGAATATTCGTTTTCCCTACCCGAAAGTGGATGATAAAGATAGAAGTCTTACAAAATGGAGGAAAATTGTAAAAATTTTCAAATGCAAGTACATTACAAAAACGACACAAGATGGCAGGCAATTCGAAACCGAATCCAAAACCCAGTTGCATTCGAAGCATACTACATGGAACAATATTTAAACAAGTCTTAATGCTAAGAAGAGAAGGTTTTCAGGGTGAACAAACAAAATTATGGTACTGTGTTTTCATCAAGTTTATTGCAACAAGAAAAAAAATATTATAAATTATACAACAACATGCCTGCGGCTAAGATCACAATTGCTGGCCAGGTGCATAGATTAAGTAGTGGGAGAAAGCATCCCTCAATGTTGAGAAGAAATCCTTGACGTTCAAACCTGTCACCATGGACAAGAGGTGATCAAACCACTAAATTTATCTTAACAATATGATAGTGCAGATCGGACATGTTTTAGGCATGATGAAGCATAAACCACGACAGGCAAGCACCAGGGTACGGAAACGAGCAGACAACAAAGTGCGAGATATAAAAAGTTTAATATTCTCAGGAAAGAAACAAATAACTGTGTGTGAATGACTCTCTTATTATCTCTCTATCAGAGGCTATCGAAGAAAGATAAATTTTCTGTAGAAAAACTGGCGAGCAAAAATCATTACCTACAGCCAAACGCGAGAGCAAACGGGGCAACACTAACAACAGCAAACAGTAAAAGAAATCAAACAAATGATCTAGGTGTTAGACAAAATCGAAGATACAAAGCCGTTACTAACAAATGTACCTTTGAAGCAAGACCTAATTAATTCATCTAGTAAAACAAATGATATGATATAAAAAATGAGCGAAAATCAAAAGGGCCTGTTCCGACGCACTTTTACACGTGCTGGGCAGGTTTCCCCCCAAATTCGTAACAAAAACAAACAACCGAGATAAAACGAACAAAACTCTTTGTAGATAAAACGGGAGCTAGAAATATTTTCACTTAAATGAGCACTAAATTGTTTAACACATCAGTTCACCTTCTGGAAGATGTCGGACGTCTCAAACGGACGGTTGGAGCTGTTTTTCTTTTTGTAATATTCGTTGCTTTGTTTTACATTCCACACCGGACTGTGGAGTAGGTTTTACGAGTTTGGACACTAATTGCAAAACAAGTTTCTAAAGTACTTCATTTTCCTTCCAAGGGTCAATCAAATAATCGTTAAAAGATCATATACGGGTTTTATGATTTCAAACATTGCGCGCATTGCTATGGGGACCATAAGCCAGTCCAAGATTTCGAGACTCGCCTGCAAAACCATCCATCATGCATTTATGGTTGGATGGATTATGTTTTATATGCTATAAAATTGTACACATCCTTTCTTGCACATTTCTCAACCATTCGACGCTTCGGGAGCGGGTAAATGTCTTCCTAGGCCCACCACCTACTTCTCTTTAATATGTTTTATTCAACTGCGATAATAAAACAGACAGTTTATCGTTTCGGTAATGGTACGTTTTGGGACACTTTACGATGTTTGATCATGCATTTGTTGTTATTATGATAAAAAAAACTTATGAAATCCTTATTTGCACCACAGGCATTGTGCACGGACATGCCATTGTATTGTGCAGGTGTCTTCCAGAATCATTAAATGTCCAATCGGTGTCGAACTAATTGGAATAAAAGTGAGTTTTATACAATGAAAATGTTATAATATGTAGCTATGAAAACGTAATTACCACTTTTTAGAAGAAATCATAGCTTCATTACAATATGCAATCTGCATTTTGTGCGATTCCCCGTCATACGATTTTGTAACTGCATTAGCTCATTTATAGAAGCGACATTCCTTCAGCGAATCCCCTAAGGTGGAAAACTCTCATTTTTGCATTTCATTTCACGGAAGCTTCCGTTTAATACAACATTCTTGCAAAGTAACGCATATTCTGGAACCGTATTGCAGTCGACATTTGCTATGCCAACAAACCAACGTGTTGGTTTAGGCATACCAGTCCCTCACCTTTCAAACAACTTTTTCTGCAAGTTTGCCTGTGATGATAAAGGAATTTTCCTCCTAGCTTGATTTACTTGTTGTGTTCATTTATTTGGGATTGCATCGACTCTTTTTCTCCCGCTTTGCTCTTTCTCTGGTCTGATCGTTTGCCGTGCAGCGAAAAATGTCGGACTCGCCTTTCCCGCCATCGCATCCCTCTGTGCTGTTTTGTCGTCAATTCTCAAACTCACAGCACCGATAGTGATGGCCGAACCCCAAACGTACAAGCAACTGGGCTTGGAGGGGCTTACGTAAAGTAAAAATGCGAATGCCACCAACACCATCCATACATCAAAATACTTTTTTCCTAGCTGCTGCTCTATTAGTTTCTGCCCACCGCAACAATCAACAAAAAGGAACCAAATAGACGCATTGTTCGGTCGCA
>JXWZ01011772.1:0-16124 GCA_000956215.1 Anopheles farauti No. 4
TCTTCTCTCTCTCTCTCTGGAGGGATCAGGGTGGATCGATTGTTGCTCGTTACGGTGCTACGCAAGTACGAGCACGTGGGCGAAGGCTGCGGTTCTGCCGGAACGAAAAACTGAACATCAGTTCAAATATTTGGCTTTATCTGGCCCGCTAATTGAAATTTCACAATTTTCCTCCCGTGAACACAATTCTATTTGCGAATGTTTTCTGGCAGCCAATTTGGAGGCAAACTTTCGTTCGCCACCGGTGCGGCTACTGCTGCTGCTGCCGGTTTGGATGACGGTAGCGGGACGAAGACGGCTTATGCAGACAGCGTCGAGGGTTAGATCGGTGGCGCGAAGATAAACAATCAATCTTGTTCTCGCCGATTGAAAACAAGATTTGTTTCTGCAAGAATTTTTGTGAGATTTCTGATCACTTCTGTGAAAAGTTGCGCCATGAAATTTAGGTTCAGCCATAACATTGTTGCAAACCGGCATTAATTGATCATACATGTGCCTAAAGTTCTCCATTGATATCGGGACAATGGATTACCACTTGAACGCACTTGTCGGTAAAATAGCACATGTCGTAATTGTAAATCAATACCCGTTTTATATTGTTTCGCTAAGTGTGGATGAAGTTTTGCTAGCTTCATTTTCCCCGAGGTGAAGCTGCTGCTACTTTAAACACCGGTATTGCGCTTCCTGCTTGCAATCGGAAGAAAATACTATTGTTATCGGTTTATTTGCGATTAAACAGAGTTCGACGATGTATTGATGCTGTTTTGCAAAAAAAAAAAAAAAACCAGACAAACGATTTGTTTGCCTGTAAGTGAAACACTCATTCTACTTGTGTGCATTTTTCTACTCTTTTTAAGTTGTTCAGATATGCCCTATTAATGCATAATATATGAAGATTCGTATACACTGTGTACAGCACACTAGTTGTTGTGGAAAGGCAAAATCGATACTATAAGACAAAAACTTTTGGTTTTGTTTGAAGAATGTCCACCCAACTCGTATCTAGAATGAATTGTATCAACCATGATGTTTCATTGTTTTTATGGTTCAATATAAAGGTTGGATGAGTATTTTAATATTTTTACAGTACATGTCAATAAGAAATATTGAAAAAAAAAATATTCGTATTCCGAAATATCCTTTATCACTAGTGGGGGATAAATGAGAGAAAAATATTTTCAAAGCATTAAACTTCGTTCAAATATTAAACGAAAATAATGCACGGTCTCTATAAACATAGTCCCACGAACGCTATGCATTCTGCTGGCAGCGGTGGTTGTTTTTTTTTACTTTGTATTCAAATTGCTAATCGGATTATGGAAGTGGTTGTTAATTGAAATGGAGCGGTCAAACTAATCGAAAATGGATCAAAACCGACAGAGAAATATTGATCCGAATGGAATTACAATGCACTGTAACAAACAACAAGAGAATGAAACAAGAGAACAATGAAAACAAGAGAATTTATAGGAAATCTATAAAAGATGCATTCTAATTATATAATTGTAGGAGTCATGGTCAATACATGGTCTAAATCAAGACTAAACCTAAACCTTTTTCGTACAAGTAGAATTTTTCTTAGTTAAATAAACTCAAAACAAACAAAATGTCTTACGACGTAGGAAAGGTTTTTTTGTGATTTTTTTTTCTACTACAATGAAATACAATGTACAATGAATTTACAACACAAAACCATTTCTTCTGTGCAGTTTGATTTATGAAATAAAATGCGGATTTTTATGCAATTTTTGTGAGCATGATAGTTTTAATTATCCATGAATTTTATTTTACATTGCGCATGGAAATAAAAAAAAACAGAAATGGAAACGGGTCTCCCATCAGTGGGGTCATTGTGCTGTTGAATAATTTATGGTATAAACAATGACCCCTTTTCTGTTTAGCATGCTCTTCCACTGATTGGATGGAAAATGGGTAGGAAAAAAAATGCCGAACCATCGTCACTAATGCCGCGGGTCATCTTTCGCATACAAATTATGGGTTTGCTTTAAATCCCTACCAAAACAAACTCTTGTCTAGCCATCCTAGTGTGCGAGTGGCACTGACCGTGTGGACAAAACCCGCGTATCCTTTGCCGTATATTAAGAGATTAATATTTACCTTTGGTCAGCACGGCATCGGTTTGCAACGGTATGAGATTTATTTAGCCGACCAAGCATCCTGAGAGTCTGTGTGTTTGCATTCAGCTACCCCTTTTTCTGCACCTGACTCAACAGGTCCTTCTGGGTTGATGTGTTTTTTTTTGTATAACGGTAGAACGATACCTAATGGTGTTTTTTTTTTTTAGTAGGCGCTGTATTTTGAAACCAAGTGTTCACTGGAAAACGGTGGAGGAATGACATAATAGCGCTGATCGAAGTATCGAAGTTAAATAACTATAACTATTCGAAGCAATAAAACAGTTTAATAATATAAAAGCTGTTTCTTCCAATTTTTTGTAAATAGTTAGTTCTTTCATCGATAAATTCTTTTGCCATTCGCTTGCAAGCTAAATCGGTGAGACATGGCGAGTGCACAAATAAAGCTGTTTTTGTTTACCGATGTCATATGTTAATTCTTCACAACTCTGATTACGCTGTTTGCAATCCTCTTGTTACACTTGATTGCAGCTGACAGCTACCCACGCCTGGCCCTTGCGAAAAACCCACCGGCATAGTGGGATAAAAAGGGTCCAGCAGTGGATTGGCGTAACACTGCGGCGCAAGGCGGTAGGAGAGACGACGATAGCGACGACCGAGCAAACCGACAACCCCTCGGTGCACTGTCGGTACATGGCGATATTTTTCCGCAGGAAAATTCTATGTTTGCACTTTTCTGCGTATTAGCCCGGCACTGTCAAGTGTCAACTGTCAACTTGTGTTGGAGACTAGGCGCTTCCCGCTAACCCCTTACCCAGATACGCATCTTTGGGTTGGCGGCTCAATGTCCCTTTTTGCGATCGGAACTGGCATCAATGTGTACCGGCCTAAGCGAACCCCGATTAAATCCTCGTTTGCGATAATTCTGTGTCATCGGTAGAAATCTTAGCATCGAACCGGTTTTGTTTACGGAATAGCAGCATAGTGAAATGAGATTTGTTACTGTTTTTTCACTGCTAGCTACTTGGAACAGTTTTCAATAACGATCCATGAAGCGCCTATGAAGCGAGTGAAGGTGTTTTTAAGCTACTGAAAATAGGGTATAGCAAATGGATTGAAAAAAGTCCTTCATCGCTTTGGAAGGATAGCAAAGCTATGACGGATTACTGTTTCACCCTCGAAATTGCTTCCGGTGCTCTAGAAAGGAGTGAATAAATTTGTTGCAAGCCTTCGGGATAAAATTAATCCAGTCCCATTTTAATCAACAGCAGAATGTGAATAGTGTTTGACAATTAGCATTAAGACATGGGCGTTGTGCTTACTTGGCTACGTAGCGGCATATTAGTTTATGCTATATTTTGTTTGCTAATACTTTATTTTGTGTGTTATTAAATTTCAGTTACATCGTTAGCATCGGATTGGTGGAGAGTTTGGTAAGGCGAATCGAAAAGGTGCACGAATCAATCGAAAACCAAACTAGTCTTGTGCTATCGTTACTGGCGTCGTTGGGGCTGCTGACAAAGTTGATCGAAATCTGTCCGAAAGGTGTGTAGATAAAATCATTGTACAACGACGAATCATGATCACAATAACGACTTCTGTAATTCCGGCAGGTTCCGACACGACGAAACTGATACTAACAGCACGAACGACGGAGCTGTTCGGCACGATCTCTTTACTCTATGCGGCCGTTGTGCCTGTGGGTAAGTTTAAACCGTTTGAAAAAAAAAAACCAAAATCAAAACCAGAAGTTACGGACGTGAGGTTATGTGCGTGGAGGCAATTCTAGCATTTGTTTTCTCTATAATTATTTAACATATTTCACAAACCGACACTGTTGTGTTGTGTTTAATGATCAAATATCAAGCGCCTGCTAATCATTTATTTGTAGTGCGGTCTTTTCGGCGGTAGCTGTTACCGGAAATGGTTCCATTTAATTAGTAGATAAAACGGAACGTCACGAACTTAAGATTCACGGTGTGTTCGGATACGGTTTTGTTGCGTCTGGCAGGTGGGCCTGCTTTGATTTGTCTTTTCATGTGCATGAGATTTCGTACGAAGCTTTGGTCAAGCATAGTCGACCACCGTCTTTATTCCCATGGGCATCGGATACACTATCGCCGCACTTGCACAGTGTCTTATGCGTAGAGAAGCACCCAGAAGCCAAGCTTTGGGTCGCGTACGAAAAAGGCGTGTTCTCACCGGTCTCATTCGCCCACTTTGGGCTTCTCTCAATTTGCAGGTGAAAGCATTCCTCCCAGAACGACTTCCTTGGCGGCGGCTACTTTTAATCTTCTGGTGACCTTTGCCAACCTGAACGTTGAAGCGTTCCAGGTAAGTAATCGCGGCTCGTAAACGTCGTCCGCCCAGTGCTTCGGTTCGGTTTGGTTCGTTTCGGCTGGGCTTAGTTTTATGGTGTGATTTTACTGTTTCCGCTTATTTTCATTGTGCGGTACGTGCCGCAGCACTGACCATACGGTGTCCATCCACGGGGTGTGTGTTTGTTTTGATGAATGAATTTTTTACTCCCGGTGGTTTCCGGTCCATTAGCACGTGACTTTGAGGTTGTTGAGTTTATCTGCGAGCCATCCCCATTCAGGAGAAAACCAAAAAAAAATAGCATGTTTTAAATTTTAGGTAGCATCCTTTGCTCATGGGTTTTTTTTTTAACAATACTGTGAATTTTACCTCTCAAGCCATATTTCTTTTTTCATTTGTAGACGCCGTACTGCTGAAAAATATAAATCCATTCTCAATCTCATTTCTTAAATCAACGTGTGTCAGTTGCTTAATGCTTATTTCGAACGCTCGTACAGCTTCTATCGTTTGTAATGGTCTGTTGATATCTCGTATACCGGTTTTTCTGATTATTTACGATCCGGTCCAATAAAACCGAAGAGTTTTCACCACGTTTTATTTCGTATTTGCTTATCAGTAGCTTCTATCACGAGTGCTTCCATAAATCATGCAACCTTCCATCATCATGCAATAATATACATTTGTTTGTTTATTATTTTGCACTGGGTGCATTCATCGTTAGCAAAACTAGAGCGATAATGGAATAATTATGAAATTTTATGTATAAGTACGGTTTTCTCATATTTTGGTATTACTTTGTGATCTTATATAATTTCCAGACAGTTTTTTTAGTCAAAAATTTTCTATTAATTCTTTTAAAAATATTGGATGAAGCAAAGGTTTTTAGTTATTGAATTGGAAAACTGATGAATGCACAATGTATTTTAAACAAATTGATTATTTTAAACTCGAACGTTTTACACCTCCCAAAGTATTGTTTTCTTCTTCTTCGTTTTCTCTAAACAACAACCTCAAAAATTTAAGGTATCCTTTTTCTTTTTCTTCTCTTTGACGTAACCATCGAAGTCATACCTGTCGTTTTACCGGCTCACTAGACTTATTTTACCACCATAGCTGGTTAGTTTATGCTCCCTAAAGTACAATTCCATTCAAGGGTTTTGCTGCTTCATGCTATGAAACGGTATGAATACTCAGTGTTCCAGTGCAGGTTAATTTAATCGTTCATCGTTTCGTTGAGTAAAAATATTTACCATCTTGAATTATGTAGTATCTGATTGAATTTTATCGCACCAAACATAATGCCGGGCATCTTTATCTTCGTAGATGTTCGCCATGTTCTTTGATTTGCCATGAAACGTAAATACATTTTATCCCTTTTCGCTTGTTTATCCAACAACAACAAACCAAGTCTATCTTCATCACTCCACTGTTGAGACGGTGAAATGCCTTCGGCTGAGTTGAGTATACTTGTCATGATATTGTTTATACCTGTGCAAAGGCACTTAATGAAGTAGTACAGATTGTTGGATGCTTAGGTTTTCGATACTAATTAAGCACAATAGCGAACAGCCCAGTTTTGGGTTTCGTTGGGTATTGGGTTATTGCATACCTGCGGGTTGTGCGAAATACTTGTTTTTTTTGTTTCTTATTTTTGCTGGTTGGGATACGTTCACTTTTACATAAAGATTTCCTGTTTTTCCCCATAGTGCTATTTCACTATTTTTTTTCATTAGGTGATTTTGGAAATTAAAACAAAATGCAACTTCTGTTCGTTTGAAATTTATTTCACAGGCAGTATTAATAGAGCAAGATCTTTCACTAAAGTTCCTCGATGTCATCAGTATACTATTGCAGTACTGTGTCCCAAAGGCGGACGTAAAAAGTGAAACGCAGACTGTGATTATCGACTTAATAGCAACGTTAGGTTTCTTCTGTGCCAACAACAAAATCAATCAGGTAAGGTGTTTTTTTTTAAGTGTATGCATTTAAGAATAGTTGCAATGGCCAATAACCTTCACAAACCACTGCTGCTTTACCGTTTTACACCGGCAACGCGTACCGATGGCGCCATTTTGGATACCAAACTAACAAATCTATCCATTTTCGGACAACTGTACCGCCCCAGTATTGGCGCAGCGGTCATGCCTTTATGACGCTTTCGGTGTTGTTCGAGCTCTATCGATGTTTTATTTTTTCCAGATCAGAAACAGTAAGACAATGGCACTGAAAAGTTAACATTCCAAACAGAACGCACCCGTCGGTCCGGTTCGGTTGGATTGGCGGGACAAAGAGGGAAGAATAATCTACCACTACCACGGGCAGCGCCATAGTTTGCCTCGGTGGCGGCGTTCACCTTTCAGCCATTGCCTTTCCATTAGCCTTTTAGGTGCCGCAATAATTTTCTTGATCTAAATTACTTTTATGACTTGTGGATTCCTCCTTCGCGTAGTGTTGCGTTTTTCTCTTCTGTCTAATCTAACTTTTACATATCTATATGTATGTATAGTTTATGTTTTCCGCTATCCATCCGTGCGCTGCCTTCCGTATCGTGCCGTTAGCCCTTTCACGTACCGCTTCGAAAAGTCGGCGGGCAGAAGGCTCTAAGCAAGCAGCGTTAGTAGTGGAGGTAGCGGTGGTTGGGAAGCCATATTTTCTCCCTATCGTTTTATACTATCGTGCTCTTTTGCCGAAAAGAACGTCTACTTCTTCGTGTTCTCGCTAACCTTTCGTGTTGCCGCAGCAAGTGCTCCATCATATCTCGTGGCGAATCTCCTTCGTTTGTCCGTCTCCACGGTTTTCTACATTGTGATGCTGGCACAGAACCGACGACGCCATTGTCCTTTTGGCTGGTAGGCGGCTTCTCCTTTTCGGTACCATCTGCAAAGCTCAGCAGATGAGCGCCAGTCGGTGTGGAGGTCGTGTGTGTGTGTGTGTGTATCGTCGTAACAAAACGTATTATTATCCGTGGTTCGCTCTTTTGTTCTTCCGAACGAACGTTTGGGCGTTGCAGAGTTTTAGTTTTCCAGCGTAGCGTTTCTTGGCTTTACCTCGTTGTCATGGCCAACGTTGCGTGATCGCAGTGTGTCCATATGCTTTCGACTCAAAGCATTCGAAACGATCGTCGATTGACGTCCGATGGTGGGTGTGCTTAAAAGTCGCACAGGTTGAGATACAATCAGTGTTGGCAACGTCTTCAAATCCATTTTTATCGCTTCTCACACGTGAGTGTAAATTAAAGTATCAGAAGAATTTAGTTCAAAATGCCAAGACAAGACAACATTTTTCTTTTTAGTAAACTTGATTATTATTTTGATTAAAGCGACATTCTCTCGATTCCATGCAAGATCTGTTAGATATCTGCAAAATATGTTCTTACCATTTTGTACCAGTTAAAGGATCTATGCGGTAATGCGGTAATATTATTTCCAACATCGGATATACAGATTAACAATATATATGTATATCATCCAACGCTCGACCGTTTGCGCATTATGCCCTGGGTTTTTCATAACTCGCCGATTTCAACGGTCGCTTCAAGATGCCCGTCAGCGGTACGAGACAGCCAACTTCCAATGTCAGGCGTTTGCGCATCGTCATCGTACTGATTCCAAAGCGCTGATAAGTTGTGGAACCAGGTGAGACGATGAAAATATTTTGGTTTTTTCTCTGTCGTGGCAGACACTATAATTTGTCCAGTTTGCCGCCAACTGCCAGTGGTAGATCCAATCAGTGACTGCACAATAAATGCGTTCGTGCATTGGTGCTGCAGGTTGTTGTTGTTGCTGTTTGATGGGATGTCACGCAATGCCTCCTTTTGATGTGGCACTATTTTTTTGTGTGTGTATTTTTTTCTCTCCTATATAAAGCTTCGTAAAAGTAGCATTTTCATTAAAATGCGTTATAAAATATATACCTATTATTTTTACATACTCGCATTGTTTTGCAGAAATATGGTTGACTTTTACGCTATCGAATATGAAGATAGTGTTGCCGAAGGCTATATTCGTATTATAAATAACTTACGTGTACGTACATCGTTCTGTTTGTGCCATTCTACACTTTAGGATTTGCTAACATCGGATCAGTATACGTGCGTGATTAAAAATTTCGCCAAACTACCCAAGCAATTTGACGTGATAACGTACCCAACGTTGGTTACAATAACACACGACAACCCAAGTGCCAGAGCCGTGGTTAGCAGAGACTTCAACGTTGAGGTAAGTCAAAGACGAAAATAAAATAAAATAGAATCAATCATTTTGGACGTGCGATCTTTGCGGCGACAGATGCAATAAAAATTAAAATCTTGCCTTACCATCATTAAACCGTGCACATTCGCGAGCTTGCTGTTTATTTTTGTTTCTTTATCAGATTCTCAGTTTTAATTCCAAAACGCTACCCACAACTTTTCCTTCACCCCCGAAGTTTAGTTCAACTAAAGCCGACACGTCGGCTTTGTGTTTATTTTTTGTTTAGCCAAAACCGCGCGTTTGCTAATGATGCGACACGAAATAGTTGTTGCGGGTTTGATGCATGCAAGAGCGAAAGAAAGGAAAAAAACTTTAATTAATTCATTCTCACTCTTTTTATGTATTTTTCCATGTTCCTGGCTCTAATGAAATGTGTTTACGTTGCGGTGCTTCGGTGTCTGGACGGCACTTTGTTCAACACACACACACACACACAGCTGCTGGACGAGTTTAAGCGGTCCGACATGGCGAAGAAGAATCGCATTCTATCCCTTCTCGTATAGTGTGCTGAAGTAAAGCAATGCTTTACAAAAGAGTGAATGCATGAATGCGATACTGTGAAAGACGAATAAGCTGAAGCAGAAAATCAGAAGAACATCCAAACGCAAGATTCTTGGTAGAATTATGGTCGAAGATGCTCGAGGGCATAAAACCGTACCGGGGCAGCCAGCTAATTTGGCTATCGCGCTAAAGCAAATGCCGCACATGATGGTGGCTGCCTGTAACGCTTGGAGGGAGTACTATAAAAGCCGTAAGTAAGATTCGTTTCGAGCGTTAAAACGTGCATTCGAAGACGTGTGAAATCACCAAAGGAGCCTAACGCACCGGTTTCTCTTTGACCGTGGCTGTAGCGTGTCATTAAACGGTGTCGATCAGCAACTGCAATCAGTATCGATGGTGTGTACTACGAGGGATTTATGATCGAGAGGACATGACAGTGGTAGAAAGATGCTTTAAAGAGCTCTCAATGTAGTCACAAAGCACTGTTGAATACTTTCGTATGTCAGAACAAAAATATCGCATGCCTTGACATATCGCACAATACGTATTCCCAAGATGGCAGCATTATTACCACTCATCGCTCGATTAGAATACACTACTACTCTGTGATTAATCTTTAGGTTGTAACGGAATACAAACCAAGCTAAACATACACTCCACTAACCGACCCGACGCTAGAGTAACGTGAAGTAGCTTGTAGAGAGTAATCCATCCAGGGCATCACACGGAAACCCCACATTTGAAATTAACAAGATGTAACGCAACAACAGAGTCTCAGTTTATTGTCTGATTAAAAGAAACTATTTTGCATCGCTTTCACTCTAACATTTATAACTTTAGTTCCTGTGTTTTGTTTGATTTATTGTGAAGAAAGTAAGTCTGTGACACAATAAGCAAAATATAACTGAACAATAAATCCACTGCTTTTTGTACTTACGTCATGTGAGTCGTTTTTGTGATATGCTGATATTGTTTTTGCGAAAGAAATTGCAAGTAAAAAGGCTCATTTAGTGAAGTAAAAATGAAATGTTCGGTATTCGGGTTTCTTTTATAAAATGTCTGTTAAATAGAAGATGCACAATAAAACGCTAGGAAGGCGAATTCTCCCTTTGTTCGAAAAATCCAAATGTTGCTGGCCATTCTTCGTTTCCATTATCAAACAAATGTGTTGCGAAATATAAATGAAAAATTCATATTTCAGTTCATTAATCGGATCTTTCGACGATGGATCAAATGTAATGATAACAATAAAATCCCTCGGGTCGCGGGAGGCGAAAGAGTAAAGTAATCTTTACAAATTTCTCATTTCGGTACTGTCAATCTGCTCAACTGGATGTGTTATCAACCAGTACCATCATGCTGTCCGCTGGATGAACCGATTAGTCTCGTTTGACCAGCGGTCATCGTTGATTAGGCCATCCAAAGCATCTAACCACCTCCCTTTGATGTCGGGGAGGAGATTATAAGTGCGAAAAATTATCATTACACATTTTGCGTTCATACTGCCTCTAATCCACCGGTAAACTCCGCGATCCGCTTGAGCGAATGTTTCGCCGTCGTTTTCGTTTTGAGCCACACTATGCCACACCCCACGCTCCTTTAGCGGCACGTGTTGCTTTCGAATGGGTGTGATAATTCGGTTAATTGTTTCCGAGTGGTGTGCGACCGTCCGTGGCCGCTTTATTGTAACGTTTGCCATTTTTTTTCTTCGACTCGTTTTAGTATCCGTCTGCAGAATGGTCACATTTCCTGAAATGTCGCTGTGGAAGCATTGAATGGTATTTTTCGTTTTTCAAAGGCATAGTTATCATCTGAAAGGAAACTAAAGAAAAAAATCCCCCATTTGCTTAGGGTGATCGAATTTATGAAACGAAAAAATCTGCCACGGAAAGAAAGGAAAGAATATAAAATAGTGTTTCCGCGATAGAAGCATAAATTTGTTCATGCGTTTCTTACGATGGTTGTGTGTGTGTGAAGAAATCATCCATGTTAGTGCTGCGATTCTGCGTTCACCGGATCAGGGCCAAGTGGCAAGTGGATGGATTTGCACCGGCGTCACAAACATTATTTCTCGAGTTCCCCTGTTGTTCGTTGAGGGCTACCGAAAATCTCAATAATGAAATTCAACTAATCTGCTTTGCGTTACGTCCCCTACATGTCTGAGACAGCTGCCGAGCGTCTGAAGTCGCATGCTGCTAGTAAGTACGTTGTTATTTAAACAGAACATAGGGCCGACCCGATAATGCTTAGGCATGTATTGTAGGCATAATGTCGCTCCCCTGTGCGTCGCAGCATGCCGTTTTCGTTCGATTACTTTGTGTACCGAGTGGTGAGGGTGTGTGTTGAGTGCTGGGAGTGTGATGGTTTTTCTTTCCGGATTCGTTTGCAAACCCTCAGTGCATCGCATCGTGTTGCACATTTCGCAGTTGTTCTTCTAATTCGATAATGAGAGCGATTAGATTATAATCCTGTTTTGTTTATGTCCGTGTCCTTGGTATGGTTATTACACAGCAAAGGATGGAGGAAAAACGATCAAAATACTGCACATGACATATTTGGTAATATTTTAAAAATAACCGTTTATTTTGTACACTATTTGTGTGCGTGTTTATAAATGTAAATTTACTTGCAAGTCTTCTCTGTGCTGCTTTCGTCGAGATGGATCGATAAAGTTCAAGCGTTTGGTGTGTAGAGTAAAATTGCAAGCGACAGCTCCCGGAAACAGAACCGTTCAGGGGTCGCTAATGTGCAGCGTAATCGGTGGGATTGGACTAAACGTTGGGAGTACAGTAATTGAATCAAAAGAAACATTCGTTCCTATTAGCGTCAACGGTAGAAAGGCAGAATGTTCCCAGTCTGTTAAAAGTTTTTCAACGACGAGCTGTAGAAATTAATAGTAGTGTGTAAATTCACGGAATCGCCCGGAAAAGGTTGTGCAGTAAAACTGACATTAAATGTTGTGATCTATTCTTCAAATGAGTTTCAGTTTTTTTCATCTTAAATGAGTGAATTACATTGTTTGAGTGGTTGAATAGTTTTACTAATCAACATAGAAGTACTCTTAAACACATGTTATATGAAAGCCAACTACAGATAAGCGTTTGCTATTAAATTTAGAAAGTTAAACAATTATGTTAATATAGGAAAAGTCTTTAATTAATGTTATAACGGATCGTATAAAGGATAGCTTTCAATACTATCGACGCTACCCCTCATCACACGTCTGTAAGCGGAATGTCAAAGGTCGATTCGTTGCGCCGTCCTTGTGTCAAATACAGCCTGTCGATCAGCATGATGACGGAATATGCTGACAGCTTCTCAGGCTTTCGGTTTGATCTTCCTTCACTCGCGTACGCTGCGGCGTTGCGGTCGTTGGACGAAAATTATGTTTTAAAATTGATGATATGCAAAACTGTGCGTTAAGCGATGTAGTTAATGTGCTTCGCTCGAGGAGCGAAACAATCCACTAGATACAGCCGAAAGGAACGCTGGCGAATAGCCTTCAGCATGCCGCGTTAGCCAAGGACCCCCACGGTATCTTTCTCGTTGACTACGATACACAACCCACACGCAACAAGGGTGTGGTGTGCGTTTACTGAATTGTTTAAAACGTTCTTATACAAATGGAAACGCTAACCAGCATCGCTCATTGACGTAGATTCAATTACAATAGAGTTTTGGTTTGCTGTTCGATCACCATTTGCAAGATGGCTAGTCATGGATGGAGAGGTTACTTTCTTGCCATGGTTTTCGCTTCGGTTTTGAAACGATACGAACAAACCGAGTGCCAGTCAAGCTAGAGAGCCGTTTGATTGGTTTCGATTTAATTTCATTAATTCTAATGCATTAGGCCTGGCCGATGATTCGTCCCGATTCGTTGATAGGTCGCACCACTTGCTTGCATGCCCTGCCAATTATGGAACGGCAAGCTGGAGGAAACGAAAGGAAACGAAAAAAAACCGAAAATTCTTTACGTTGCTAGAGCATTCAGTAGGCGTATAGCAGCAGAAGCAGCAGCAGCAGTAGAAACCTTCCATGTCTCGCGGTTGCTTTGATGATGGCCGAAAGTAATGGTGAAATTACACACAAGCATAACGTGGAAAGCAAAATTGCTCCTTTCCAACGGACAACGAAGAATCACACGGGTATGTTTTTGTTTTTAGATGTTTTGGATGCTCGAGCGCAATAATTACACAGGCACTGTGACCAGCGGATTCTTGGAGGTTCAGGAAAAATCTACCGCGCACTCCGGAGGCGGTACCTGGTGTTGTGTAACTTTCGCCAATTCACTGGCTTATTAAACCCTTATTAGGGGTTAGGCAGGAAGGGATATTACTCGGAAGATGCTGTTACGTGCACATTGGATGGGGCATCAGACGCACTGTCGGCAACAGAACCAGCACAGCAAAACAAAGAGAGCAAATGATAGCTTTGATGTTTGGTATCAAATAAGAAAACATTATCCTACCAGCCGGCAGCCCCGACCGAACGACAAAGACGACGATTGTCTTGGCTTTGCTCGTTTGCAGCGCGGTAGCGGAGCACGAATTGCCTACCACGGCTGGAGATGGGTGTACACCGGCTGGGGCGAAGGGCAGAATGAAGAAAATTCTCCTCGACAGTAAAAGCTTTTAAGGTCCATTTTCAAAAATTAATACCAATTTTCAACTATTTATAGAGGGTCCGTTCAATCGTTCGGCGGGTTTCCAGTCCTAATTCGTTCTAGCTCTCATATTCTTCCAATCGTGGACGATGGTAAAAGCGATATGCGTAAGAATCTGAAGCCTTTTTGATTTGATATCGTATTCGGCTTTTTTTTCTTCTACCATCGTCTTTTTCCAACGACAGAGCGTGGTTCGGTTGGCGGGATGTTTTTTTTTAATATTTTGACGGCCATCAAATTTTCCAATGCTTGCTAGATAGAGAATAACTCGGTTGACGGAATGATGAAGCATGATTTCAACGATGCTGTGCACACAGGCTTACCTTGGTATGGTATGGTGATTTGTATTGGCTAATGTGCATGTCCACCGCACCGGAGAGCTCGTTCTAAATTGTGGAACAATAGTCGAACGCTAATAGACACACGATCGGCGCTGTACCGAAGTACCGGTAGCGCAATAAGCGTTTGCACTGGAAGAGGCAAGCGCGTCGGAGGCAGATTCAAATAATATATAATTAAAACTAAAAGCATTCTTAGCATTTGCGATTGAGCCTGTTCCGTAGTGCGCACCCATTTCGTCGGTAACATTGTGTACAGATGTAGCAAAAGTGCTGTGTCGAGTAAGTCTGCGATAGAGGCAGTGAATGTGACTGTATAATAAGCAGCGTGCTACAGGAAACCGGAACTGCTCGGCAAATCGGTATGAACGGAGTGCAATAAAATGGGTGCCTACTGTAGCTAGTTTCCAGGGAACCATAGAAAAGTCGTTGTGATAATTTTTTTAAATGTTGTGCATCTAAACAGTTCCTAATGCTACTTCGCTACTGCTAACATTTGAAACGATATGCAATTGTGAAAAAAGGTGCATAATTAATCTTTTGTACACTTTATTACACACTGATTTTTTTCAAATATATTTCATTTGTATTCAGTCATTGCATTAGTGGAACAGTGACATTTTTCCATCTTCTGTTTCGATCTAATATTGAACATTACGCCAATCAATACACTTGTGTGTGTGCGTGTAATAATGGACAGTATGTCCCAACAAAATTATTACAGATGGGATTTTCGTACATGATCGCGTTTCCGGTTAGAAAACTATGTCATAACAGCCGTTTCCTCACGCAGGCAGATGCGAATATTTTTCAATTTTCCATTGTTAATTGTTCACTTTGGTTTTGTGATTTTTTTTAGGAATTTATATTGTGGTCAGCACAGAATATACCCTTCTGTTTGTGGATGTATTGCTCAAGCTGAGTAAGGATATAATTTCTCTTCGATCACAATCCATAGCAGAGAAAATGCAGAAGCTAATTAAACTATTTTGGTCACATATTTCAAATGCAATTCTTGTAAATAACAACAATCGTTTATTTATCTGCATGTTCAAATTCAATATTGCTACGAGAAATATTAAAATTACCAGTTCATGACAAAATTATTAAATGTATCTTATAATTGTATATTACAGACAGCTAGCTGCATTACAGCAGGATTCAGTCTGGCAAAATATTTTCCATATAAGTTATATCAAGTTCTAGAAGTAAACAGTGGAGCAACTTTCCTAGACATAACAAGAAATGGTTTCGTGTACACAATTGATTCAATTTACGGTGAAACCTAACCACACACCGCTTCGCTTTCTGGTTCACCATTGTAGGGGTGTTGTTCGCAATGTTCGTCTTGTATTATTGTTAACTACCAACGTTGAGGAACCATTTCAAAAAGCACAAGTCAGACCGTATTTTCCCAAAACCGCACCCAAGTGTGCCGTGCTCGGAGGATATCGAATGTCAAACCCCTTTGGCCCGGTCCGGGTTTCTACCGCTGCATTGCGCTGGCGAATGCTTTCGGACAGCAACAGCAGCCGGGATGTAGATGTAAGTATGCGCGGAGCAAACGGCTGGCTGCTAGCGGAAGTTTTTGTTTGTTTTGATATTTGCTAAAAATATCATATTTTCTCCCTTCCTGTCGGAGTTTGACGGTTCCGGAGAAGAGTGGTTCAATTTGTGGCTGTGGTACAGTGCTGCACACTGAAGGATGTTCAAGCCCGACCGTCCTGCGGGAATACATCTTACTGTCCGTGTGCGTTAAAATCATTTCGGTGTTATGATGGCCGTTGTCGGCATGAAGGAGTGCTTAAAATTTGCGTAAAATTCATGTCCTGAAAAAGAACGTACAGTACAGTGTTTGAATAATATATTTTGTTCACAACATAAAACTACACTATGTTTAGTTTATACGTGATGTATAAATAATTATCAAATACAGTAGGATCGATTAGGGCGTCGG